>MU778273.1:18988-51344 GCA_026770625.1 Nicotiana glauca
ATATATATATATATATATATATATATATATATATATATTGATATTGAGGCCGAGATCCTGTTTGATGCCACGATATGGCTGATATTGTGCTTGGGCTGTAGGAGCCCCTCTAGAGTCTGTATACACCCCCAGTGAGCGCCGTCGATGTTAAATAAGTGGAGTGAGCTGCACACCACAGCGGGTAGTAGAGTGTACCATTATATGTGTTGCATTTTTTTCATGCATTATTCCTTGACTGTATTACTTGTTGGTTACCGTTTCACTGATATTGATCTAAACTGCTAGATATAGATTGCTTTGTGCATTTTCTGCATTTTCTTACTTTCAGACTATAGTTATGTTTATTACTCACTGGGTCGGAGTACTCACTTTACTCCCTGTACCTTGTGTGCAGATCCAGGGCATTCAGAGGCTGAGTGAGCTTTGACCAGCTTTCCAGAGTTCTTATTTCGGGAGTATTTGCGGTAGCTGCAGGGCATTCGCAGCCGTTGATTCTCCCTTCTATCCCTATCCTTTTATTCCTCATTATCAGCTTTTAGGCAGACTTTGTAGTAGGATGCTACTCTGTATTTTAGAGGCTCATGTTCGTGACACCGGGTCAATGTTGGGCTGTATTGGTATTTGTTAGATTTTTGTTCCGCATTATTATCAGTATCTTAGGCCTTGACTTAAATGGCATTTATATTCATCTGTTTAATTAATGGGGTTATTATTATAAATGGTCGGGCTTACCTAGTAGTGTGCTGGGCGCCATCATGACCGGGTTGGGGTCGTGACAAAATATTTCCAAGTGTGTGGGGCATCTGGGTAAAGTGCAAGTTCTTAAACCCAAAAGAATAAAAATCGGATCGAAAACTTTTTATTCCGTTTTCATAAGATATGCAACAAATAGTGAGCCTCAAACATTTAAAGAAGCAATGTCTTGCTCGAAAGTACAATGTTAGAAAGAGGTAGTCAATAGTGAGATAGAATCCATAGGAAGTAATCATACTTGGGAATTGGTTGATTTTCCTCCAATTAAATCTTCGGGTTCTAAGTGGATTTTCAGAAGAAAAATAAGCTAATGGTACTATTGACAAATATAAGGCAAGATTGATTGCCAAAGGATTAAGACAACGAGATGGTCTTAATTACTTTGACACATACTCACCAGCTACGTGAATACATCTACTCGAATGGTAATAGTTTTAGCCACCGTGTATGGCCTTGAAATCAATAGATGGACGTAAAAGACAATCTTCTTAAATAGAGATTTGGAGGAAGAAATGTATATGGAACAACATGAAGGGTTCGTGATTCTTGGAAAAGAAAGAAGGTGTGTCGACTTGTTAAGTTACTTTACGGACTAAAATAAATACTCAAACAATGGCATGCAAAATTTGACTAGAAAATATCGTCAAATGGTTTCAAACAGTGTATTTACATTAAGCATAATCTAAATTATGTAGTCATTGTTTGTATGGATTATATGTTGATAGAAAAGGCATATGAAACATGTGAAATGTGGGGCCATTTAGCTTATGCATAACAAAAGCTAATGCTAGACGGGATGCACATATTATCTAGAACAATTAGATGAGATGACTCTTCGAACCCCACGAATCCTTAGGGATATTGATATGGTAGACGGTGAATTCATCAGTTGTTCAGTCTTTCTGAAGAATAGTTGATGAAACTACTAATTTGAAAGTTGGTTACGTGCCTTTCTCGAAAGATTATTTTCTTTCTTGAAAATTTATATTGTTTAATTCTTTTATGAAATGATGTCAAGGTTGTGACTTTTCATAAAAAGATACATTTGTATATTTTTATATTGACATGACCGTTCATGAATGAATGTATTAATACGTTGGTCTATAATGAGGTGAACCAACTAATGAACATGACCAAAATCCATTGCAAGTTGGATTTGTTTCATGATGAAGGTGCTATAATATGCATATCATACAGACATATGGATAAATATCAAACAATTGCTTGAAAATGGCGGAGTGATTGCGAAATACGTTTTATATTAAGAGGTTGTGGACATAACTGATGCCAATCATTCCAAACGTTGTTATAATATACTATTACTACATTAAGTGTAGTCAATAATTTGATATGCAATCGAAAGTCGAGACGTATTAGTCTACAACATAAGAAAATTTGCATTGAACTTTCATGACAATGAATGGAATTTTGAAGTATTTGAAATATACTCCAAATTATGCTTTGCACTACAATAAGTATCCTGCGTAATAAAGGGGTATAGTGATGCAAATTAGATCACCAGTTCAATTGATTCTAAATAGTCGGTGGAGGAGTGATGTCTTGGAAATCATCCAAACAAATGTGCATTGACCGCTCTACAGTGGAGGGTGAGTTTATAGCCTCAGAAAAGACTAGTGAAGAAGCTGAATGGCTTGTAATTTTTTTTTTAGATATTCTATTTTGGCCCAAACCTTTGGCACCTATTTGTATACATTGTGATAGTCAAACGACAATAGGCAAGGCATGGAGCATTATGTATAACAAAAAATCTTGTCATATAAGATGGAGACACAATACTGTTAGACAACTATTCTCTAGTGGTGTTATCATGATTGGCTATGTAAAGTCAAGAGATAACGTGTCAGATCCACTTACAAAAGGCCTATCTAGAGAGGCAGTTGAAATATCATCGAAGGGAATGGGGCTAAGGCCTAGGACAAGTCATCATGGCGGTAACTCTACCTAGCAGATTGGAGATCCCAAGAGCTAGGTTCAAAGAGATCAAACAAAGTTATGAATGACGGTTCAACATTGTCAAATAACTCAATTTATTCTCGTGATGAAAACAATGTTCAGATATCAAGGTAAAGCATTAAGGCTTTTTGATGAGTCAATAAAGCTTAAAGCTTTTTAATGATTTGCTAAGTCTGATAGGATATGACCAGATAATGTGTCTATAGGATTACACGTTTAGAAATCACCTATGTGAGTGTGAACTGTAAGCCGCTTTAAGGGAAATGAAATTAAAGGCCCATTCTCTAAGCACTCATGAAACCAAGCAGTGTTCATGGCTAAAACGAACACAATCGTGAGAACTAAAAACGGTTAAGGATTGATTGTGTGACTTATGGTTGTTTAGGTATACACCAAAGCTCGACGGTTCAAAGATATCAAATCTACCGATTGACCGAGTATATCCGGCATAAGTTCACTACGGAAAGTTCAAAAGGTAACCTACTTATCCAGATGCGATTAATCCTTACTTGTGAATTACACAGTATTTTCATGCATGTTTTTCCACATATGTCCATTCCCCATTCATATGGGGGATTGTTGTATTTTTCTTTAAAGGGTGTGAATGGAAAATGGAAGAGGCACATTTTGGATTGCACCTCTCCATCTCACCCTTCCTTTGTTTATAAATCTAGAGGCTTGGCCTCATTTTCAAGATATGGAAAAATCTGAAACCTTCTCCCCTCTTTTCTAGTTAGTTGCATTATTTTCTAAATAAACATAAGTGTCAAGTGTGATTTGCTCCGTTTGTTGAGTTCGCTGAAATTCTGTAATTTTGATTGCCAGTATTGTAGAATAGTATTCAGTTCTATCCTGGAAGGAATTAATCCAAAACCTTGGGCAACACTGAGGGGATTAAATTTCTTAAGGACACACAAGCAACTCGTGAGGTCGGAATTATTTTTTCTGTTTTGTTTATTAAACTAATGTTTGTCTGCTTATCTGATTTTTTGATTTTGAACATGTAATACAAACAGTTGTTTCCTTGTTAAAATATGTATACGGCTAAAATTGAAGAGTCCGATTTTATGATCATTATGACATTCCATAGCCTGTTTTCAGAAGGCCCGAGGCACGATTCGAGGTTCGACCCCAAGGGTTCCCTATGCTCGACCTCGGGGCAGTGTAGATCAGAGGCTATCATGGATAAGCGGGAAATTTCCAAGGCGCGTGATTATGATTGACCAGGTCTACAAGATTAGTACAAGTCCGTACCGTGACATTAAATAGCCGTGCCAGATGTTTATCTTTGTAATAAATGCATATGTACTATGTTGGGATTTCCCCTCCTATATAAAGGGGACCTTTTTCATTTTGTAAAGACACGTGATATTCAATACAAGAACAAGAACATTATGTGCTCTCTAACTTAAACATTGTCCATTGTCTTTCTTTTGATTTATTGCTTACATTTATTGTGTTTCATTGATTGTTCTTCATTTATTACTCATCATTGATCATAAAGAGTCATCATTGTGGCCCTTAGGACTGTTAGTCCTTCATCGATCATCCCTAGTCGAGCTCATTAGCTCGGCCTCAAGGCTCAGCTTAGGCCAGCTCGAGGCCCTGTTCCACGGCCATTCGATTTGCATATCACACTATCCTCTTACTCTTACCTTACTTTCCTAGCTCATACTTAGCATCTACTACCTGACAACTAGCATAAAAATAAATCACGTATTTTTAAAATTACAAAATCAAATCTAATTGTAATTACCATTTTCAAGGTAAATAAAATAATAGTCAAAATATTCATAATTTAATGTATATAAAGGTGCAGCTGCAGGTCATACTACTCAGGGATATGATCCTATTATAATATGTAATATATAATATTTTACTCCAAAAAAAGATAAAAGGTTACTAGGAATGGTTCATAGTAAGAGCAACATTATTAGCAAAAGTAAAACATTCATGAATTCTGCTTTTAAACAACAGAATAAATAATGTTGTCACTCAAATCCTGAAGTTAACTAACTAAATCCTAAAGTTAACAATAATTTTAAATAAAAAAAAATATACAATCAAACTACAGAGCTAACACCCCCCACAAGACATCGTAGAACACTATTCCGCTCCTCAATCAAACTTCGATCATGAACTCCACTTATCTTAAATTTTTCCCATTTTTTCTTTTCAATGTCATAGATCAACAAGTTTAAATACCTAGTACATGGAATCAATACAATGTTTCCCTCAGGGTTGGAAGTAAATAAAAATTTACCACATGTATTTACTAAATGATTGAGTTCTAAAATTGTATGCTTCACCCATATTGTCTGAGTATATTCATTGGAAGTAAGAATATACATAAAAATCTTGCCATTATCATCTCGAAAAGTCATATTATCTAAAAGTGCAACTTGTCCCTTTATATCTACTAATGTTGGTGAACAATGTCGAATGCTCGTCGATACTCCACGAGGGAATGTGATCAGTCTAAAACATTCATCTCCAACATTGAATGCAGCTATGTTACATCCATAAAAACTTACTAGATAAATAACCCCGTCGAGATAAATACAAGTATCCATTGTAGGAAAAAAGTGATCCCAACCATGAATCTCTCTCCACGAATTGTCTATCCCGAGAGTGAAAATCCAATGTCTCATTTTATAATGTCCCTTTTCATCTTCAACTAACTCTACCTTCAAAACTTTATGTTTCTTGGTAGATGGATCATAACCCAAGAAGCAACGAGTAAACGTTGAATAGTGAAATCTTTCAGTGGATTTAGGAAGAAAGACGTGATTTTTTGTGAAAGTATTGATAATTGCAACATCTTCATTGTCGTTCCATAGGCAAACTAGGCCGTTGATAGATTCCAAAGAGTCAAGTTTAGAGAAACATGGCTCATTCAAGTATTGAAAGCGTAAAGCCTGGAATTGACCATCTTCTAATTTCTGGACTAACTTATAGATAATGACCTTACGAGTAAAAGATAAAGATGGAAAACTGACGATGAGTTCAGCCGCGGAACAAGTTTTTTGATGTGTTTCAATAAATAAGGGTTGTGATATAAGGGAGCAAAACGATTTAGAAACGCACCTAAAACGCAACAGAGACTTGACTGAAACGACCCTTAGGAGAATATCAAAGATAATCTCGAGAGGAATACATGAATTACCATTATTGACAACAATCTTGTTCTTCTCCTCCATGTGTACTTGGTTGTGGCAGACCACGACCAATATTGTTATGTGGAAAGTATTGCGGCAGACAACGACCAAAATTGTTATGTGGAAAGTAAGAGCAGAGAATGGAACAAATAAGAAGTGTAATAGAGAGGTCATGTGATTCTTTAGGGACTTAGGGTTATTCCCTTTTCTTTTTTCCTATTAAGAGTCCGTTTGAGCTTGCCGATAAGTTTTAAGTATAAAAAATATTTTTAAGCGATGAAACTGATTTTATATGTATAAAATTTATAAGAATGTGGAGTGGAGAGGAAGTTAGAGGTTTTAATTATTATAGAAAAAAATTATTTTGGGAAATAAAAAAATAGTAAATATAAAATAGATACTCCATCCGTTTCAATTTATGTGAACCCATTTGACTGGGCACGGAATTTAAGAAAAGAGAGAAGACTTTTGATCTTGTGGTGTAAAATAAGGCACCTTTATTTTGTGTGGCTATAAATCATTGCATAAAGGTAAATTGTTTCCAAATAAGGAAAGGGGTCATTCTTTTTGGCACGGACTAAAAAGGAAATAGGTTCACATAAATTGAAACGGAGGGAGTATTAAAAGTCTTGGTCAAACAAAAAACCTAATATTTTGTTTAAAAAATCTGTAGCCAGACTTACGGGTAACACCCCTAATAACCCTAGTCTATAGAACTTGTTATTATTAATGTTGTCATTGGGTCGATTTTGTGAAGCTTTTTACAATGTTTTGTCGTAATACATTATAGTAATAATTATTTATCAGGGTCCCGCAAAAAAAGAGAGAGAATCATATCTGGTAATAGTAGTATATATTGGATTGAAATAGAGAGAAACTAAACATGTGGTAGTATGAGATTAAGTTGGCATAATGCAACAATTGATAAATATTCGTCGATGCACAAATCTATTGAATACATAATTAAGTAAATGAAAATGTGAACTATCTAACAACTTAATCATTTAATTGAAACAATCATACAATCCAACATGATCCTAAAACAAACAGAGATTTTGGGTGCGAGTCTCATCGCTACCCATTTATTAAAAAGAAACTGAAGGACGATAAACAACTTAGTTCTGTTCTTTGACAGTCTTCACACTAGCAACTATTGGAACTTGAGGGGGAGGAAATGTTGGTGGTAATGAACCTTGTATGGAGCAAAAACTCCTTAGTGTTAAAGGGAAAAGAGAACTCAAAGGGAAAATCTTAGGCCAGCAACTTTCCTCAATATCTAATGCAGCTTTGCAACATTGAGGACCAATTAATCGAAATTGAATACTTAAAAAAGATGTTAAAATTTCTTCTACACATCCAGGAACATTTAACACTGATGCTAAGCATTTGGAGATATCGGGAAAAAGTCCGTTATCGATCTGACCCGGTCCTGAACCTGGCAAAAGGCCTCCGCCAAGTATTTGTGCAACGTTCGGAGAAACCTCGATTGATATGCACAAGAAAACAAGTGCATATACATGGACGGAAGTCATTTTTCTTACAAAATGTATAAGTTGTGTAACAATTGTATGTTTTCACCTGGTTGATAGGATTTGGAATTGTGATGGAGATTAAGGAGGAGGAGGTATCGTATTTATAGTGCAGGATATGTAATGTTAATGCGATGGAAACTGATCTATCTTTATTGTAACTTGTTTTTAAAATGTCTTTAGTTTAGTACTTTATTGCACAATTTAAAAGGTGTAATCAACTTTGACTAAGACTTAATGGCTTTAAGAAAGTAACCTGCATATGCGATATTTACATGCATCTATGGGGCAGTAAGTAGCAATATTTATTATTCTTTCCATTCATTTTTACTCGTGATGTTTTGCTTTTTGAGAGCCAAACGACATAAATTTTGACCAACGTTGTAATATGTATTTTTTTTTTTACTATATTGATATGTCATGAATTACAAACTATAATACTTTTCGTATAGTTCCCGAATATCAAAATTTTAATTTTAAAATATTAAAAATTCTAATTTAATATAGCTTCATATATTAGTCAAATAAACTCTCGAAAAGTAAAACATGATAAGTAAAAATGCACGAATAGAATAGTACATTTATTTGAAATTCATAAATTGCAATACTTCTTTCTTCACCTAAAGCAAAGGATATTGAGAAGGTGATAATTCTTTTTTCTTGGCTTTGAATTCAAAGTTCTATCAATAAAGTGAGGTTTTGGTCTTTTGATTAAAAGTGTAAAATGAGCGGGTTGAGTTAAATTTGAACGGAATCCAAATGGGCTGTCAATCTTCGCTTTACACTTCATTGCATAGATTGAATAGAACTATAGATAAACAAATTATCTCGAAAAGAACTATTACTTCCAATCTGGGTTAAAAAACTATTACTCTCTTACTGGTCAAGGTTTTTTTTTGTCAATGGGGCCGTACTAAAATGTATGGTATCGTTTTATTGTAAAAATTGTACGGGGCATCTTATTTGGTCTCCCCCATTTAACCTATATTTTTTTTTTAAAAAAAAATTTGTACCCATATTTTAAACAATTTCAGCTCCCTTTCTCCTCGTTCTCCTCCTTCGTTTCCTTCTTCTTCTTCTTCTTCTTCTTCTTCTTCTTCTTCTTCTTCTTCTTCTTTGTTCTGCGGTTGTTGGTGCTGCTATGAAACTTAAGTTCATGGGAAGATTGTCATAAGTATATTTATCAAATTATTTAAAAATAAATTATAAATAATTACGTAAGTTAGAGACAATAATTTGTTAATATTTCCACGTGATTCTGTTCTTTTCACGTTTATTGTTTTCAAAATTTATGATTTAGATATTGTTGGCAATCTGATTATTTTATAGCAGTAGTACACTATGAAAGAAAAAGGTGATTATTTATCTAGTATGTTAGAAAGCTTTTTCAAAAACTTCAGCTTATATAGTGCTGAAGTTTTTACAAATGAACTAAATAACTTTAGCATCTTCTACTGAGGTTTTTGAAAAAAGCTTTATGACAAAACTAATGAATCCAGGACAAAAATACTTCAGCTTATATAGTGCTAAAGTTTTTACAAAAGAACTAAATTACTTCAGCATCTTCTTCTGAAGTTTTGAAAAAGCTTATCAAGGACAAGATGTAACGATCCGACCGGTCGTTTTGAGCCCTAGCGCGCCGTTCAGCAGTTTGAGGCCATGAGCAGCTTCAATTCAGGTATTATGACTTGTATGCGTGGTCGGAATTAAATTTCGAGATGTTCGGAGTTGACTTGGAGAGGAAATTCTCATTTCAGAAGCTTTAAGTTGAAAGAATCAGCTAAGATCAAATTTTTGAGTAAACGACCTTGGAATCAAGATTCAAAGGATCCAGTAGGTTAGTATAATGATTTCGGACTTGGGCGTATGTCTGGATAAAGTTTTGGATGACCCGGGAGTGTTTTGGCGGCTATTGTGGAAGTTAGCATTTTGGAAGAAATTTTATAAGTTTGGGTTGAAGTTCATTTTAGCGTTATCGATATCCGTTTGGGAATCCGACTCTAGGAGTAGCTCCGTACGGTGATTCTGGAGTTGGAAGCGCGATCTGAAGTGAATTCGGATGTTCGTGGAGCATTTTGGAGCCATTTGGCTAAAGATAGGAATTTAAAAGTTTCGAGAAGTTTGGCAGAAGGTGGACTTTCTGATGTTGGGGTCGGAATCCGATTCTGAAATATGAAAAAGGTCTGTAATGTCGAATATGACTTGTGCACGAAATTTGAAGTCAATCGGATGTGATTTGATAGGTTTAAACATCATAAGTAGAAGTTTGAAAATCTAGAGTTCATAAAGCTTGGATTGGAGGTCAATTCGTGGTTTTAGCATTGTTTGATATGATTTGAGGCCTCGAGCAAGTCCATAACGTGTTTAGGACTGGTTGGTACGATTGGTTGAGGTTACGGGGGCCTCAAGTGGATTCTGGGTGGTTAACAGATCGAAAATGGGATTTTTGAAAGGGCCGAGGCTGTTGGTTACTGATATAGCCGCACCTGTGAAATAGGGCCGCGGTGCAGAGATGCAGAAGCGGCCCAATAGTCGCAGATGCGGTTTTGGCAAAGGAAAGTTAGGACCACATTTGGCCGCAGAAGCGGGACCACATCTATAGGAATGGAAATAGGAGCTTGGAGGAAACCGCAGAAGCGGTGGTTTGGCTCGCACTTGCGGAACCGCAAAAGCGGTCAAGGGACCGGAGGTGCAGAGAGTGCTGGAGGTAGAGATGTGTTTTAAAAATCAGGATTTGGCCATTTTTTCTCATATTTTCTTGGCTTGGGTGATTTTTAGGAGAGCTTCAGGTGGGAGTTTTCATCATCAACGATAAAGTAAGCTAATCTCATTCATCTTGAGTTAAATATATCGATTATGAATGGATCTTAGCATGTAAATTGGTAGAAATTTTGGGTTTTGGTAGAAAGACCTAAAAATTTATATTCTTGGAATTTTACAACGATTTTAGGTATGGAATTAAGAGAAAATTATATATTTGAGTTCGTGAGGCTATGGGTAAACTTATTCTTCGAAAATTTTGGAAATCCGGGCACGTGGGCCCGAGGGCAATTTTGTCAACTTTCCGATCGGGGTTAGAAATTATTATAAATTGGATTAATATGAGTGTTTTGTCATATATTAATGGATTTGCGTAACTATTGGCTGGTTTTGGAGAGTTGTGCATCAATTTGAGTTTTCGGATGGGCGTGGAATGCCGATTATGGATCTTCGGAGGGAGGTGAGTCTCCTTTCTAACCTTTTGAGAGGAAATTGTCCCCATAGGTGAAATAATTGGTTATGTGCTCCTATTTGTGTGGGCTACGTATGCACGAGGTGACGAGAGTCCGTGCATAGCTACTATTATGTTATTGTCCGGGTAGTCTAGGACCCAAAAGTATGTTGTACTTGGAATACTTGTAATGTTATTGACAGTATGAATTGCTGAAATCCTATTGAATTGGTAAATAAATTTCTAAGAGAATTAAACTTTATTCCTGAAATCATTAAAAGAGAATTGACTTCTAATGGGATGAATATTCCCCGTAAAATTCTTAATTTGTTGTTGAGCATGTGTTTCTATGTGTACCTATGTCATATGTATGGTACGCGAGTAGGGTGATTGTTTATTTAAATTTGACCGCGTCGCATGTATGATTCGCGAGCAGGGTAATAGATGCCTCTATGATTCGGGCCGCTCGACCCTCAGCAGTGCACATTTTAAATATTGTTGGATCGGGCCATATGACCTCGTTATGAGTTGCGCATGTTTGAATTGCATGCTTTGATATTTGTTGATACTAATATCTGCTCTCCCGACTTGAGATAATTGTTAATTAACGGATTATGAATCCGGAGACTTTTAATACAGAGGAACTTTTACCGGTTTAGTAATTTACTTGAATATACTGTTATTCTTAATAAATTCGTGAGTCATCGTGTTAATCTTACTATTACTGGACCTTTAGTAAGTGTCACAGTTGCCATCTCGTCTCTACTTCTTCGAGATTAGGCGGGATACTTACTAAGTACACGTTGTTTTTGTACTCATACTACACTTCTATACATTTTTATTGCAAAGGCACGTGTACTACTAGTGGCCAACTAGGCGTAGCAGCATGGATGATGCTGGGACTAGGTGAGTTGCATTACTCGAGGCGGCCCGCAGCTAGTATAGTCCCTTCCAGTATATTGTATATCTGTCAATTTGTATTCCGGATGGGTATTGTACTATATTGTTTCTTATAAATAACTCATGCACTTGTGACACCGGGTTTTGGGGATGTCTATGGGTTTATTAGGAAACTTTAAAAAGTTGTTAAATGTTTCACTATTTATTCAGTGAAATTTACTATATATTGTTTAAACATATAATAGAAGCAGTTTTGGAAATAATTAAAGTGAGAATTTAATTAAGTATTATTGGTTGGCTGGCTTGACAGCAGTGTCCGGCACCATCACGACCCTTAGTGTATTTTGGGTCGTGACAACATGGTATCAGAGCACTAGGTTCCTAGGGTCTCCCGAGTCATGAGCAAGTCTAGTAGAGTCTCGTGGATCGGTATGGAGACGTTTATACTTATCCTCGGGAGGCTGCAGGACTGTTAAGAGTACTTCCCTTCTTGATTTCCCATTGTGCAATTTGATCCCTGGAGGCTACGCCTTTAATTCCTTCCTATTCAATCTTATGCGACGCGAACCGCTTGTTGTAAATCAAGAATTGAAGAATTGTAATGGTACTACTGATGTAGTGCAGGGTGTTTCTCCCTGCATAGTTGCCTGAGCTATTATAGTCGCCTTGTGGAAGGGTATTCTATCATTTCGGCTTAGTAGCGGTGCTTCTAAGAGCTCTGAGGCTAGGCAGAAGTTTCCATGATGCTATGAACAATTGTTCCGCAGTATTGATATGATGGTAGGATGTTTGCCTAGGTGTCGGGGCAGAGAATGACTTGAAGGGAGGTTTACTCAGTGCATGATTTAGAGATTCGGTATTTTACTTCTAGCGGAGGAAATGCAATCAGACTAAGAATGTGCATATTTGGGTGGATGGAGTAATGAGATTTGGTATTTGCGAGCGTGGTAGAGTTTTCTTCTATGATGAGGTGTAGTTGTCCCTATTGAATGTATTAAGTTTGTCAGTGTTATGATCTTCTACAATTTGCCTTTGGGGTAAGATATTGTGAAATAGCATTGAAGAAGCGACTGTTAGATATCGCGAGGTGTAGTAGTGCAGGATTGAATCAGTGTTCCCAATGTCGACGATTCGAGGAAGATGATCTTTCGGAAAGGTTTAAAGTTAACAACAATTGTGGGTCCAAGTGCCACGAAGGTAAATTTTATTTAAGGCAATAATTGAATAGCACAGAATGAGGAAGGACATGTGGGGAGTGTCAGGCGGTGGTTAAAATTCCTAGAAGACCAGGTATAAGAAGCAAAGGTCGAGTAGTCGACTAGAGGGGTGAATTTCACCAAAGTAGGAGAGTTTGAGTGATTTGGGAATTTTAGTGATTTGTGATTTGAGCCTATGGATGAATTTGGTGTATGGGCTATTAGGCGGTAGGAGATTTGATATAACGAAAAGGAGCTACATGAAACGAAGAAGTATACAACCAAACTTTGAATTGGAAGGATGTTGCTGCACACTTAATTGATGTCCACAGCAGGTGAATGGACTTGTGCAGCTAGAGAGTGAGCTTGGACTCAGGATCGGTTATCAATGTCATGGGGATCGCACCCTGTGTAGCAGTGTTGGAAGACGTCGGCACGTCAATTCCACAAGTGGGTTATCTCCAGTGAGCATATCGGCGGTCGCATAATTAGCAAAACTTCTGTGAAGAATTCTATTGGTTATACAGAGAAGATATTGGTCGTATGAATGTGGTTGATGATTCAGAGTATAAAAAAGGGTTTTGCAGAAAGATTCCAAGAATTTTTGTGGTTGATTTCGTAAAGATATGTCAATAAGAGATAAAGAATCTTGGTGAATTCTAGAGTCGTGTAATAGTGGCTTCAAGCTAAGTGGGAGAGTCCCACCACCCATGATTAAGGATTTCCCGGTTAACTACTTGCGAGGTTTCTTATTATTAGCATATTGATGGGTTATTTCAGGCACAGGAAAAGAACATAAGTAGTAATTTGAGCAGAGGAATTGTTAAAGGTGTGCTATCGTTGGCCTTATTGGCCCATGTTCAGACTTGGGGAAGGATTCAGGATTTACGCCTTGTATAGATATGGGTCTCAAGGGAAGTTATTCTATCAGGTGCTTCGTCGAGAGGGTATTCATGTGCTAGAAGATTTATGGAGTTGATTATATTCGGGGCCAAGTCAGAGAGGGTGGCTCTCAACAACAGTCCTAGTGGATTTTTGTATTGAAAGGGGTAAAGTGTACAATGAAGAATTAAGCATTGTAGCAGCTTATGAGGAGGTGTCCAGAAGGCTCTATAATGTTTTGACTTGTAGTATAGCATTTGGGGGGTATGAAACGGTTCGTAGATTTGAGACAACATGGTCTCGTGATTCAAGGTCACTCAGGATGAGTGCGGATGGAGTATATTATGTGTTGAATGGAGCTATTATTATTTCTAAGGCAATCAAGGATAAATTGGAAGAAGATAGATTGATTAGCAATAGTTGAATTGGCATGTTGGTGGTAGTAATCAGTTCCTTCAGCACAATTGAGCTATGCAAGTGAATTGTGGTGGTATGTGTGAGGCTGGTCAGCTGCTGTAATTGATGTTATTCAGAAGTATTCTACTACTATGGCCTGCTATGCGTAGGCGGACTCTGAAAGGGTTGTGGTAGCTTAGACCACTACTTAAAGAGTTGCATATTCTATGGTTATGAGAATTCACCCGTGTATTGCTATGGTTCTCCTGAAATGAGATAAGTGAAGTGTTTTATATGATAAAGTGTTAATCTACTTGTGGTTACAGATCTATGATGAAAGATCATGTTCTATCGTATAGTGGCATATTGGGTGCGGCAAGTGGCACGGAATTCGAAGAGAGGATCAAGGTTGCAATTTGGTGTTGAAATAGATGTCACGAGCTTGGATGAGAAGGGAAGTAGTTCCGATGTTTAAAGTAAGCTGGTATTATCTTCAGCATCACCTGATATCGGTGTTTTGTGAAAAAGGCTTTGCATCCTGGTTAAGGATTCTTGGTCGCTCCTTAGCATTAGTGAGGCCGGTGGTCTAGATGTGCATACCTGTTATCAGTCACGGAAAGGTTGTATAAGTGTGGCATGTAGTCACTTGGTTGGTTGAAGAGTTAAATCATGTATGAAATTGTAGTGATGTCGTTAAATTAAGAACTGATGCCTGGAGGGCACACGGTTTATTGGGTGGTGGACTGTGGAGGATTACTCCGGTTATGATGATTGTCCTTATGCATTATGAGGAGCAAGGGGAATATTTACGGACCTTTGGAAGGTTATTAGCCTAGTTCGGTGCGATCAGAACCAGCTTGAGGTCTATGTATAGATTTAAATATGAATATGGGTTTCATATTAGGCCAGACGTGTTCATTTCAGTAATGTGCTCCTTATGGAGGAGTAGTCAGGGTGATATTCTGTCATCAGTAATTTTATGTAATGATGCATTACACCGTGTGAGTTGTGAGATTTCTTGGGAAATTGCTTATGTGTTTAGGTTTCGCATAGAGATGATGTTATATGAGCAAAATGGCTCTTGAGATTCAGAAAGTATATCGCACCTCAGTTGTGCTTGAGTCTGTAGCTTATGGCACTATATGTCTCCTTAGGGACGGTATTATGCACTTAGCATGCTGGTGACTTATATTTGTCATTTTGTTGTAATGAGCAATTTAGCTCGATGTGTGCTTCCTTATGTAAAATCTATGTGTGGATCGGATGGCATGCCGCCATGGGTATGTTATTTGGATAGGGTTTCACTTCGCAACAGCGAGACGTTGAGTACAGTTCCCCGTGTCTGTTTTATGTGTTTTATTTCCTCCTTTATTGGGAGAAACTTATATTAGCTATGTGCCCACGTCGTATGCATGATTCGCGAGCGGGGTAATTGGCTTTTTAGAGTTCGTTTTCCTATTGTATCACGTTCGAATTGGTAGCCTATGGCACGTTATGGTATCATATGAGACTTTTAACCATGTCCGGGGGTGGCTATTTCCTGAGCAGTTCGTACTGGAGACGAGATCATTGGACTTAGGATCAGTGCGATCTGAATATGTAAAGTATATTAAAGAGTAAAGGCCATTATTTGGTTCAGAAAGAGGTGATGGTTCTTGGCTAGAGACCCTATGAATTGTTGATTCGACAGTTGGATATGAATTCCTACACACCCCTTCCGTCGTGGTGGCATTGAGAGAGTTTGGATAGGACTTATATATGTCATGGGGTGCACTATGAACATCAAATTCGGGAAATATCGGCTATTGTGATTAGAGAGTGTTATTAAGGTCTTGTGAATGATGGGGTGCATGGTGTGAATTCAGTAAAGGTGTGCAGTCATGTTCTGGTACAACGTGTGATGATTGATACAGTGTTCATATGTCGAAAGCAGGCCTGACAAAGAATTTCGTATGTTGAAACTGGGCTCTAAGGCTTATTTGCCTAAATTAAAGAGATTATCGTTAAATTTGATCACTGCTTTACAATTCTTCCTTTTTGCGAAACTGCTCATCCAGCTCAGCTCATTTTGCCAGCTTGCTACCTACCTTGTAATGCCTAGCCATTTCAATACTCTGTCCCATAGCTTGTTAGTTTTTGGACAGTCGAAGTATAAATGATCAAAAGTTTCCATATTGTTTGCACAGAACACACATTCTAATGGAACTTGAATTCTAAACTTAATGAGTCTATCTGTAGTTGCTATCCTTTGATGAACCATATATGAAATTTGAATCTAGGATGAATATGTGTATGTAAATGAATGCCTTTCCAAACAACTTTTGGAATTTGAGGCTTCATCTGGACATAAGCTTTATGTATTTGGAACTTGCCTTGCTTCACTAAGCTCTCCAGTGTAGATATAAGACTATTATGAACTGGCCTCATCGGCTTCACATCTTCCCTTGCCTCTATGATTTTCCTGACCACCCATGCTGTTGTTTTGGGTGTGTTCATTTCTGCAATATCTCTGCTATTTATATAGTAATTGTGTGCCCATTTGATCCACATTGTATCTTTCTTCATTGCCAATGCCCAGAGGTGTTTTCAGTAATGTTGCTTTGTTCCATATCTTCATGTTTATGACATTCAAACCTCTGGTAGCTCTAGGTTGACATATCTTGTCCCATGCAATCAAAGCCTTCCTTGAGTATTCAGTTGAACCAGTCCACACAAAGGTCCTGCATATGGTCTCTATCATCTTCATGATCTTCTTTGGCAATAAAAATATTTGACCCCAGTATGTTTGTAATCCAAACAACACATATTTGATGAGCTGAATTCTTCCAAATATGATAGCATCATAGCTGACCAGCATCTTACTTATTCAGTAATCTTTTGCACTAAAGGTAGACATTGGTGGATATACCGCTTCCTTGTAGACAATGGAACCCCCGGATACTTAAATGGTATAGAGCCCTCTGTATATCAAGTAAGTTCAATCAATTGCTCTTTTATATGTTGTGCCACAGCAATATAAATTAAGCTCTTTTCTGCACTTGCCTGCATCCCAGATGCAGCTGAAAACCTTTTAAAGGCTTCCTATAATATAGTAACTGAAGTTATGTCACCTCTGCAAAACATTAACAGATCGTCAGCAAAACATACATGTGTCAGTCCCAGCTTTTTGCACTTTGGGTGGAATTTGAACTCCGTTTGAAAGGATAGTTTGTTCATCTCCCGTTGTAAGTATTCCATAGCAATCACAAAGAGGTAAGGAGATATTGGATCTCTTTGTCTTATCCATCTCTTAGCTGGAAAAGGTTTGGTAAGTCCACCATTCAGAACTAAGGAATAAGACGGTGTTGTCACACATTCCATTATCCATAAAATGAACTTCTGAGGGAAGCTAAGATTAGTAAGCATGTATCTAACAAATTGCTAGTCCAATGAGTCATAAGCTTTCCTTAGGTCCACCTTGAGAACACATCTTGGAGACAAACCTTTCCTATTATAGCCATTGAATAATTCATGACTAAATAGGATATTATCAACAATACTCTTCCCTTCTGTAAAAGCAGATTGTGCATTTCCAATTATAAGCTCAATTACCCTTTTGATTCTCTTAGTCAAGATCTTGGCAATGATTTTGTACATAGTAGTGCAGCAAGCAATAGGTCTATAGTCTTTTACTGTTGTAGGTGTTGGAACTTTGGGGATCAAAGTTATAGCTATATAGTTCCATGCTTGCTTCATCTTACCTGTTTGGAAAGAGAATAACACAACATCACATATATCATGTCTCACTTCCTTCCAGTGCTTTGTAAAGAACTCTATTGGGAAGCCATCAACTCCTAAGGCTTTATCATTTGGCATGTCTTTCACTGCTTCATCTACTTCTGCATATGTTATGTTATGTATTAGTTCCTGTTGTTGTTGTATTGATAGGCATTCTCCTGCTTTGATGAATCTGGTATTAGGACATGGCTTTATCCCAGTATCTTTTCCCATAAGTTGTCTGAAAAAGCATGTGAGTTCTTCTTCTACAACTTTAGGGTCAGTGATCTTAACTCACAAGTCAATATACACAGTAGTAATTGTGTTCTTACTTTCTCTAATATGCAGTTGTGCATAGAAATATTTGAAGTTTGAATCCCTATAATCAATCCAGGTTACTCTAGCATTCTGCCTTAGTATTCTCTCCTCTATAATACTCCATTTCTCTAATTCCTGCAGAGTCTATTTTTCTTGTTCTATCAACACTTGATTGAAAGGATCAAGTATCAATTTGGTCTGAGTACACTCCAGATTCTGTGTTATTTGAGTCAATCTTTGCTCATAACTAGCCATTTCCTTTTTTAGACCTCTATCCTCAGCTTTTAGCTTTAGTAACTTCTGCTAGATACCAGTCATGGGATCATTTCCCAGCTTCTGCTTCCAAATTCTATCTACTATAGGCTTAAACTCCTTATGCTCCAGTGTTACCATGTACAGTTTGAATGGCTTGGGATATATAGTACTCCCTTTCCATATTTGGACCAGGATAGTTGAGTGATATGACACTCCAGGTTCTAAAAAATCAGCTTCCACATGGCCATAATCTTTAGTCCATTCAAAATTGACCAAAGCCCAATCAATTTTACTATAAACTCTGTCATTTGCACTTTGCTTCTTACGCCAAGTAAAGAAACAACCCTTTATCATCAATAGGGTCAAATGCATGTTATCAATACATTTCTTGAACTCCTGAACTGCATTCACAGTAACTAGTTGTCCTAATATGTCATCTGTGGTTAGGAAATTGTTGAAATCACCACTTATGAGCTAGGGAATTTGAACCTTCCCCCCTAACTGTTACAAATCATACCATAGACTTGCCATTTCCTGTAGCTTGTTTCTAGCATACACTACAGTCAACATAATCTGATAACCAATCAGTGGATCATTCACTAGACAATGAATGAACTGCACATGGATTTGAATTATGTTAACTATAAAAGTGGTCTTCCATAGCACCCATATTCTCCCATTTTCAGCCTTTGAATAGTTACAACAATGGCCCCAATCCTTTGCTACCTTATACAGGATATTTTTTGCCTTCTTTTCTTTTACTTTGGTCTCTAGACATCCTAAGATATCTATTTTATTCTTTTGAAGAAAGATTCTCAGTTCTTTCTGCTTATAGGGCTTATTCATCCCTCTTATGTTTCCAAGTACTTATAATCATGGTGGTTTTTGTATAGGATCATGGTTTATCACCCCTCCCTGTACAGAAATTTGCCCACACTCTTCCAATATTGTGAATCTATTAGAAGTGCTAGCCTCACCATTTATAGCCTATAGAACAACTGGAGCATACTGCCTTTCACTACATTCCTTCCTTTGTATCATCATACTCATTTGGTCTAATTCATCTGCTTTGATCTGCTTTCCTTTGTCAATTTCTGTTGGAGGTTGTACTTCAATCACCTCTCCAGTCCCCTCTTCTTGTTCCTGCTGATCTTTGGGCTTCCTTTCCTGAATAACTTTCCTCTTTCTGCCTCTATTTCTTCTTTTAGGGGCCTTGAATTCAATATCTTAATGATGTTTGGTTGACTTCCAACACTCAAAAATATCATGACCAAAATGGAAGCATTCACTACAGAATTTTGGCTTCCATTCATACAATATTTCCTGTTGTCAAGTACCACTGAGAGTTATAATCTTAACATTCTTCACTAATGGCTTTGTAATGTCAACTTTCACAAGCACTCTAGAATAGGAGATTTTGTTCAGTTATGCTGTAAATTTACTTGTGTACTTTGGTAAACCTACAACACTAGCCACCTTACTTAATGCATCAGCAGTCCAATACCCAACTGATAGACGGGGAAAATGAATCCACAAGGGAATAGTAGTGATATATTTAGGATCAGAGTGGAAATCTCTTTCCCAATTCTGCAAATTAAATGGCTTATTATGAAATGAGTGTGGTCCTGCTTGCATGACTGTATCTCTTTCCTCCACTATTGTGAATCAAAGCACATAATATCCATCTTGGTGATATAGAATTTGGGGTTTAGTTAAAAAATCCCACATTTATTCTACATAATTCTCCATAGATTTCTCATATGGAGCATCAGCAAGTACATACCCAATTAGAGTCATCGCCCAGTATTCATTTAGCTCACTTACATCTTCTTCCTCTATTTCAATGACCACCTTACCATCTCTATGACTTGGTGGAACATACTCCAACCTCATCCCCATTTGAGGGTTACGATTCTATTGTCTAAGCTCCTTTGCATGCACGACCTTCTCCATCCCTATCCCTGTTGTTTCTATGAGATCTGGATCTGAAGATGGCTTTAAAGATCCAGCTTCAGAAAATTGCAATCGTTTTGGAATGGTTGGCAATTGATCCTTACATTTCTGAGCTTCCTTCTCTGTAACAGCATTTGTACTGTTCCATTGATTTTTGTTCCCTTCCTCTTCGACACTTAGCTTCTTTTCCTCTTGAATTGGTTGGAATCTAGTTGGTAGAAAACTTCCAAAAGTTAACGGAGTGAGAGTTTGCATCGCCGAGTTCACTAGTGTTATAGCAACAATTACTAGAGTTGCTTGTTTGCGTCTCCTTGCCATCGATGGTGCACATTAGCCTTCCTTGGCTTATCGTGCACCGAGAGCATTTAGGAGCCGCTCAGTGATATTCACACATAAGAACAATTGGGCTCCCTACTTTTAAATTTATAGCCCATATTTCAATTAACAACCAACTAGCCCAAAAATAATAGGCTAATACTATTCAACTCCAATATGTCCTCAAAATTACTATTTAATTTTAAAAAAGATTGCTCAGGCTTTTAAGTTAACTTTTGAATCAGTAACTGTGACTCAAATATTAGTTCAACAAACCAAATCCACCTGGGTAGTAAAACTTAAATTTTTAGCAAGCTTAAATATATGGGTTTAAATTCCAAATTTGATTTTGATGGGTTTTTAATGTTTTGTCTTATGTTTTGATGATCTAACAAACTTAGTGACAAGAAACAGATAGGGAACCCGACACTCGGTACACATTGCAAGTGAATGAATTCCAGCCTGAACTCCAACTAATGTAAACTACTGCAAGTGTGGAGAATTAAGGAACAAGACAGGGACCTGATCTCTTGGTGTTTCTCTGACAGAAACTCAAGTCAACGATACAGCTGCAAAGAAACTGCAGAAAGTAACTACCTGCAACTGTACACATGATAGTGCAGCAGACAGTGCAGCAGTCACTTCCCATTGGGAAAAAGTGCGTACCAACCAAGAATGGACATCATCCTTGGTATGTGATTGTTAGTATATCAACATGGTGCAAGGCACAAGACATTCACTTGTCCATTTAGCAATATTCTCTAAAGCTCAAAAAATTTGATCCAGCATTGAAGTCATGAGTGTGTCAAGAACAAGAACACAACTCCACTAAGGATCGATTCCACAATGAGTCTATATGTGTCCGTATTTGAGTTGTATTCTTGTTGTTTGTTTTTCATTGTAACTCCTATCCTGCTTTCTTAGAAGCTTTGTTTTAGGAAACTCAAAATCATAAACCTTCTGAGTTTGTGTTGTGATTAGAGCTAGTCATAAGTTAAAAGTCTTTGTAACTAGAGGGACAAAGTGGCTTATGATAATTATATCACAAGTTAGTTGAGTTGAAGTCTTTGTAATAGAGTCATTACAAAGTGGCTTGTAATTGTGTGTTTGCAAGTTAGTGAAGTTTAAATCCTATAAGTGTAGGCCGTGGTTTTTGTCCTTTTGAATTGGGATTTTTCAACGTAAAAATCACGTGTCTTATTTACTTACTGCTTCATTAGTATTCTCAGTGGAAGCTCATAGAGGACCAGGTACTGTATAGTTTGGTGGACTCATATAAACTAGCAATTGGTATCAGAGCACATTCTTTCTAAGAGGCTAACACCTAGAAAGGATCTCAATGGCTGCTCCACCGAACTTTGAGGAAGGACAATCTACCTACAGACCTTTTTGATTCAATGGACAGTGCTACAGTTGGTGGAAGACTCATATGCATGATTTTATAATGGCTGAAGACTCAGAATTATGGAACGTCATTTGTGATGGTCCACATGTTCCTATGAAGAAGCATGGAGAAACTGGTCCAATGGTGCCGAAAGACAGAAAAGAGTATAGTGATATTAATAGAAAAGCCGTAGAAAAGAACTATCGTGCCAAGAAAATCTTGGTATCTGTTATAGGACCTAATGAATTCAATTGAATCTCAGCCAGTGATTCTGCTAAAGAAATATGGGAAGCATTGCAAACCGCACATGAAGGAACTACTCAGGTCAAATAGTCCAAGATTGACATGCTCACCACTGAGTATGAGCTCTTCAGGATGAAGGATAATGAGTCTATAAAAGATATGCTCACTAGATTCACATCAATCATAAATGAGCATTCACTTGGAGATGTTATTTCCAAAAACAAGCTTGGATTGAGCATTCACTTAGAGATGTTATTTCCAAAAACAAGCTTGTAAGGAAGATTCTCAGTGTTCTACCTGGCTCTTGGGAAAGCAAAGTAAATGCCATCACTGAAGCTAAAGATTTACAAACTCTAACCATGGATGAGCTAACTGGAAATATGAAGACATACGAGATGCAAAGAAACAAAGACAGTGATAGGAGAGAGCTAAAGAAGGAAAAGAACCTAGTGCTCAAGGATGAAAACAATGACTCAAGTAAAGAAGATAGTGATATGGCCTATCTTACTAAAAGGTTTCAAAAGATGGTTATATAGCAAAGAGGGGCAGTACAAGTAAGGCAAGGAACAACGATCTTTATCACAAGTGCGGAAAGCTAGGGCATTCATTAAAGATTGCCCACTTCTGAAACATGAGCAATACAAGTAAAACCCTAACAAAGCAGCAAAAAGATTCAGTCAAAAGAGTTCAGATAATAATGTTGTAAAGCAAGCTCTTACTGCTTGGGGAGACTCTTCCAGTGAACCAGAAGAGGAACTAGATGCAGAAAATAGCTCTCTATTGGCAGTAGAAATTGAAGCAACGAAATATGACTCACTGTTTGCACTGATGGCTCAGTCTGATGATGAGGAGGAGGATGAAAATGATGAGGTAAATTTTAGGGATGTTAAGAGAAATCTGAAGTCTTACTCTTCTAAGAAACTAATGTCATTAGCAAATGTTCTAATTGATGTATATTATAGCATTATTAATGATAAAGATATCTTGACCATAGAGCTAGGAGATGCTGAACAATCTAGAGATGATCTGGTGGTCTGTGTAGTTGATCTAAAGACCATAGCTAATCTCGATAAAGAAAAGGAAGCTTTGAATGAATAAATCAATAGTGTAGAAAATGAGAAAGATGACTTGATGGTAGTGGTTGTTGATTTGAAGGAAACCATAGAAAGCTTTAGCAATGAAAAGCACACTCTAAAAGAGAAAATTGCAGCTATTGAGCAAGAGAGGGATGACTTTTTGGTGATAATCACTGACCTAGAGGAAACTATTAAGGGACTCAAATCAAAACATAGACCTGTATGTATTGAGAAAGGGAAAGAAGTAGCTAGTGAGTCACACATCAAGCTTGAAAAGGAATTAAATGATGTTAAAACTTTTCTATGTGGTGAACTCGAGAAAAATAGGCAGCTTCAAGCTAAATTGAAGAAAGTAAAAATTGATCTTGAGAAATCTCTCAAGTGGACCTGTTCCCAGATGTTGTCACTGCCATGTACTTCAACAATAGTGGAAACGGGAAGGGAATCAGGTTTCAAAAGGAGGAAACTCCTTACAACCCCCACATCAAGTACGTCACAGTTCTTGATAACTTGCTCTGTACCCACTGTGGGAACAATGGGAACTTCGAAGAAAATTGCCGGGCCAGGGTTCAATCTGTTTAGAAAAACAAATTGTTTACTGAAAAAGTGAGTACTAAAGAGGGACCAGGTACCACTCGCAAGAAACAAATATTGCCTGCATGGACCAGAAAAGCTCTTATTAATCCCTTTTCTCATAACAAGGGACCCAAACTAGTTTGAGTTCCTAAATCTAACCCATAATTTACATGTGCAGGGAGCAGTGAGAGGAAGCAGACTTCAATGGTTCATGGACAGTTGATGCTAAAAGCTCATGACTAGAAACTCCATGGATTTTCTCTCACTGAAGGCCCTACAGGGAAAGGAATGCATCCTTAATACTATCCCTAATACTACAGCACATATAACTGGAAAGCCCCTTTCACACTCAATTGAGAACGTGTACTATTTGGATTGCCTGAAGTACAGTCTCTTGAGTGTTTCTCAAATTTGTGATAAAGAGAACAAAGTAGAGTTCTTATCAAAAGTGCGCACAGTTACCAATCTGGTAACTGGTGAAGCGATCTCAGTAACCAAAAGGTACAGGAACATCTACATCACTAACATCAAATTTCCACAAGCTGATGATATGAGCTGCTTGAAGGCAATTGATAATGATGCAGAACTTTGGCATAATAGATTGGTATTTTTAAGCTTCCCACTTCTGAATCAACAGATTTCGAAGGACCTGGTTCGTGGGCTGCCAAATTCAAGACTCACCTGGACAAAATTTCTTATAACAAAAGAAAGAGACTTTTGAGGCATTTGTGACATTTGTCAAGAACATCCAAGTGAAGATGAAATTGAAAGTATCATGTATCAGATCCAACCAAGGCTTCACATAAAAATGGTATTGTTGAAAGGGAGAACAGAACATTGGAAGACATGTCATGAACAATACTCATCGACAGTTGAATCGCCAAAATGTTTGGGCAGAAGCAATAAACACCGCTTGCTACTTGGTGAACAGGTGTATGATCAAGTCCCTCCTAAACAAAACCGCCTATGAGCTGCTCAATGGAAGAAAACCAAAGATAACTTATCTGATAATCCGTGGATGCAATTACTATGCTCTCAACAACGGGAAGGATCAGCTTGGGAAGTTTGACGCAAAATGCGATGAAGGAATTCTTCTGGGATATTTCTCTCAAGGAAAAATCTACAAAGCCTACAACAAAAGGACACAATTTGTGAAAGAAAGTGTTCATGTGTTATTCAACGAATCACCCTCCTCTAACAAGGGAGGAAACATTGATGTTCTAGATCATGAACCACTTTTGGTTCCTGGGGAAGTATCTGATATTTTAAATGGCAAGGCTGATATGATCAGTCAAATGAAGGAGACAGGTGAAGATAATGCAACATCCTCTTCCACTTCTCAAGAGGAACCTAGTACTCCAATTACTACCACTAAAGCTGAAGGAAGAGTGGGGAAGTATCTGATGTTTCAAATGGAAAGGCTGACATGATGAGACAGGTAAAGACAATGCAATATCCTCTTCCACATCTCAAGAGGAACCTGGTACTCAAATTACTACCATTGAAGTTGAAGGAAGAGTTAGAGATGCATCGCAAGGTACTCCACAAGTAGCAAAACAAGGAGTGCAGAGAAATCTACTTAAATTACCCAGTTCCTCTACTAATCAAACTTCAATTCTCAAATGCAAACACAAAAAGCTCTCATTCACTTGATAACAAAATCACCCTCCTTGAGGCTGGATTCCGACCAGATCAAAATCCAGAAATTCCCTAGTCCTCTTTGTATTTTTATTTCAGATAGAACCCAAGAATATCAAGAAAGACTTGAAGGATGCTGACTGGATTACAATAATACAAGAGGAACTACATCAATTTGAAATAAACAAGGTTATCTGATGGTCAATAAGAGCACATCTGGAATGGCTCATTCTATTGGATCATGCTTAATCTCATGGGGTACAAGGAAACAAAACCAAGTGGTTCTGTTAATAGTTGAAGCAGACGCTCTTAACATGGCAAAGAACCCGGTCTAGCACAAGAGAACCAAATACATTAATGTCAGATACCACTATCTCAAGAAATAATGTAGAAAAAGGGATTCATTTGTATGAGTTTTTGCTACGCAGAACATCAAATTATAGAGAACACTTTGGGAGAAATAGGATGGAACTTGGGGTAATTAAACCTACGATAGAACCTAGTTCTATTCTCATAATCATAAAAGTCTCATTCAGGTAAAATTGGCTAAAGTGTTTTCTGACTAGGTCTAACTCACGTCTACATCGTTGCAGGTAAACACGCATGATGATCATAGAAGCTAGAGGTACAGTGTTGAACTATGAAAGAGAGAGGCAAAAATCTTCTACAAAAAAAACTAGTCAAGAATCAGGTTATTGTATCACAGGTTAGTAGTAATGTGTTTTTCGCATGCTTTTTTCAAAAAGTTTACAAAATTAATTCAGCCGCCACATCATCAGAACTTTTCAGAATCTATATGTCATGTCTTGTCTTTCATATCCTTTCACCTTCTCTGCACGTTACGTATTCCCACAAACCTACCGCCATTCAAAATCCTTACGTACATGTTCCGCTTCCTTCTCATTATTAGCTCATCTTCCCATAAAACCCTCTTCTCACAGTAGTCCTAAACCTTCATTTCCTCTATATCTCTATGACTCTCTCTTCCCTTCTCTCACACTAAAATTTCTCTACCAAATCTCCCTACAATGGCCAATGAACTATCTTCTCTTTCTCCTGATATCAACACCACTCCCGCCTCTCTATCTTCCTCAACGACACCACCAGAAATCCACTCCTCCACTCCCTAATACTACAACGCCTACATCTGTTTCCTCTTCATCTCCTATCATATTTCCTTCTCTATCAAACTCTATCTCCCTTTCATGTGTTGAAAACCCCATTTCTCCCCCTTCTTCTGATCTAACCAAAAAACACTTAGAAAGTGTTACCCCTCAGTTATCAGAAATCTTTGAGGATGATCCTGATGAATATTTGAATTCCTCCATTTTAGACTTAGTGGCTCCCATTGAGTCACTCGAGGAGGAAGCAGCACACAATATCATGGCTATTGTTGCTGAGAGTCTTCTGAATGGAGAAGCCTTTCTTGTGTCTGAGTCTCAGGGGGAAGAAACTTCATTTCTAAGGAATGAAAGAACATTCATAATTTTTCAGTCTCCAGTCCATGAAACAATCACAAAAAAACCTAGTGGAGAACCGGATTATCTTCCAGTTGAAACAACTTAGGATCCCCTTGTTTATCCTAAGCCCTTGGACTCTATTCCACCCAGTGAGGTCCCTATTAATGAAGATGATATGTCTCTCAGCGCACGGTTTAAGATGCACAAATCAGCAGTGACTGATGAATCCTCATCCAAGCATCCCAGTACCAGGTTGTAGCAGAAATAGGCTTTTGAGTCTGCTTTAAAGAAAAGTAAGAGGAGTATCAAGAAAAAGAAGAAGAGGTTGATGAAACAAGGGGAGTTTGTGAATGAAAAATTATTCCAGTAGTTGAGGTTGTTGAAGATGCTGTAGAGGAACCTTAGTAAAACGATCTACAAAAATCCAGAAGTCTGTGAGTGGAGCTTCCGATAAAGCTGTTTAAAATCAATGTGGGTCATTTGTGAAGGTTAGCAGTAATGCTAAGAAGTTTATAGTTGAGAAAGATGTGTCTAAAAGAGATACAGTGGGAATTTCAAGCCAGAAAGGGAAATCTATTAAAGAATCTAAAAAACGAAAAAGGGAAACCTTGGGGGGACCAGGTTCCACTAGGACCATACCCAGTGATAGTGGTCTTTCACAAGAGAAATTGAGAGCTCAGAAAGTCTTATGGGGTCACATGTTTGACCCAGCCATCTCGAAAATGGCAGGATGAGGCATGTCCTCGAGATGGTGGAATTTCATCAATGGGAGCATCTGTTTCAAGAGAATGTACGTAAGGTGTATGAATATGCGATACAAAACTTCTACACATCTCTCTTTACTATTGAGGGGTACCATATCTGTGTGTTTGTAAATGGAATAGACATTGTGCTCGATGCTTCATCTTTAGGGAAAGTTCTTCAAGTTCCATGTGAAGGGATGTCCTGCGTTAAGGGTGCTTGTGGAGCTAACTTCAGGCAAGCTATTATGAAAGAGCAAGCTATCCAGTAGGGGGAACGGGTACATAAGAAGGCACTACTTCATGAGTATCAGCTTCTCTTTGAGCTGGTTAATAAGGTGCTTTTACCTCGTGTTGGGTGGCGGTCTATTGCTTCTAAGTCTCATCTTGTCTTAATGAGGCTCTTGACGAGTTTGCCACGATCAATCTGCCAACAATCATGATAGAACACATGCAAAAGGTAGCAAACTTTAAAGGTGGTAATCATGGGCTCCCTTAAGGCTTTCTCCTCACTCGGGTGTTTCAATTCTACAAGGTTCCTTTGGCCGATCCTAAAGTGGGCACTGTTGATGCCCTTTTTTTTTGCCTACATTCTATAATTGTGACGTTAGATGCAAACATAAACAAACAAGTACAAGAAGCACAAAAGGTTGAAAGAAGTGTTGAATTTTTTTTAGAAAAGGAGCAGTTCTTTTTTTTGTAAAAAATGTGCAAATAGAGAAAAAGGTAAAGTACTTAGTGCAAATAATCCGAAAGTCATGTGAGAAGCAGAAAATGCAATATCTTCAAAGATTCAGAAAAATTTGTTAAACTAATAAAAAAAGAGAAAGGGGGTCCTAGGTTTATACATTACATGGATCATTCACACAACATTAGTACTCAATTGTACGCGGAGTGTTATCGTGTAATCATCATCTCCATGTCTACCCTTCCCACCCCTTAAGGTGTTAAAGCGCAAAACGGTATCGTTTACTTATCGCATGCTACTACCCGTCCCAATCCTATCAGTCCCGGGGTATTAGGACTCCTAATCCTAGAGGGGAAAGAAAGGGATGGAGGCCTTTATGGAGTTTAAAGGATAAAATTCTAGCTCGACATTCAAAACAAGCAACAAATAAAAAGGTAGAACAAACAAACAAACAAGGCTCAAATTAACCCCAGAAGTCAAACAATCATTTAGTTTAGCATGTCTTGACAAATACTGATTTGGTCTTAGATTAAAATTAATCAGCTAGTGGACTGGTTCAACACACGCATTTAGACAGAAAGTCTGCATCAGGCCACTCGGATACAGTTGCCAGGGATTGACCCAATTAATTAATTAGACAACCCTTTGTCTATGTGTTGAAATAAAACTAGGCGTAGGATCTATTAATTTCAGGAAAAGATGCAAAGAGTTACCAGTAATTTCAGAAAAGATGCAAGTTGATCAGTTTTAACAAAGAGAAAAGATGCAAACTACTTTTAGAAAAAAGAATTACCAGTCATTTCAGAAAAGATGTAGACTGATTAAAAGGTTTACGAGCTTCAGGAAAGTGCAGATTGATTATGAGAAAGGGTTTACCAATTGTAGTAAAGATAGATACGAGTTTCAGCGATTGGTTCTGTTTTAGAAACGAATGAGGCTATTAAGGACGAGATTTCCTATAGGCATGCTTTCTATACGTTTGCTGATTTTAACACCCTTTCATGACATTAATAGGAGACTTATACACAAGATGTCTATATGCAACTTTGTTATTAAGCCTATAAATGGTTTGCCTAATGACATTTGTGTATGCAGAAATGCAAGAGCCTATAAACATGATCTCTGTATGTGTAATTATAGAAACATGAGCGTTAAATCCTATAAGCATGCTTTCTAGGTGATTTTGTGGTAAAGTTAAGCGTTAAATCCTATAGGCATGGTCTCTATATGATTGAATCAGTATTAAAGACCCTATAGGCAGGATTTCTAGTTTGATAAAAATAAAATCCTAAGTCATGATTTCTACCCCTTGGATGCAAGAAAAGTAAAGACCCCTCCCACACCCTTTTACTATAATCCCCGAGTTTCATACAAAATTATTACAAACCAATGAATCAAACTGGAAATTAAAAGATACATCAAAAGCTAATATCTAGATCCGAGCAGCCAAATTCAACCTTAATGTCTGGTAACATGCGATTGAGCCATTTTTGGGATTCAAATTTCCAAAGCCTTCTCTTTATCCAAGGTGTTTCAAACTTCCAAGGAATCTCGGGTATTCCAGGCTTTGCTTACACCCAGGATACCATTAGCATTAGAATAGTGCAGTGTGGAAGAGCCTGCTCTCAGGAATCCAAGTTCAGAGGGAGCTGAAAGGTCCCAAAGCATGGCTTGCAAGAGAGGGCCAGACCTTATAGCTAAGAGTAAGTGCAAAGTGAAAGGGAATTAGGGAGCCATGAGAGGTGGTGGTCATACCTAGCCAAAAGGTAGGCTGGCACACCCCCGACCACTTGTTTTGTTGAACAAGTTAGGAGCAGACCTTTTGAAGGTTAGACTAAAGTCTGGATAGTGATTAGGACACTATCAGACTCAAATATAGGGCTCGGACACATAGAGGGGAAAAGGAATGGGAATTGATTGAGTTTGGGATTCAACGAATTTAGTTCAGGATCATAGACAACAATATTGGAGTGCTGTTATGCCCTGAACCACAACTCACACACAAAGGGTAAAGGGTAAGGGAATTCATAATGTCACGCCCCAAATTCGAGGGACATGACCGGCGCTCGACCGGGTAGCCCCAATCAAGCGGACCTGGGTGTCTTTCCTAACCAACGTGTTACCCCTATATTTTTCATTACTTATTAACCAAAGGATTAAGCAGTTCATAATTGAAATCACACTTTTTCAAACATACACAACATGCTTAATTTCTTTAACAAGTTTACAAATTACAAGGCCCGACATATATCTACATAAGTCCATAATCCCACATTTTCTGTTTACGGAGCCTCTAAGATATGACAGGGATAATACAATACTTGCCGGTAACAAGGCTCCGGCTATACCTTACACAAAACCAAAATAAGACTCCAAAAATAGAAGTGGCATGAGCCACGCAGGGCCCCGAGAGGAAAGGGGCTCACCAAACGGCCAGTGGAAGATGAAGGAGTGCTACTGCCGATGAACTGAAGTACCTGCTACGAATCCACCTACAATCATAACACGAATGTAGCGCCCCCGGCAAAAGGGACGTCAGTACACTAGAATTGTACTGGTATGTATAAACAAGCTTTGTCCCAAGTAAACTCAAGCCATAGACAAGTAAGCCACGGTAATAGAGACAACGAACAAATACATAAGAATTAACAAGTCAAGCCAACCAAGTTTTTCGACACCTAGCTTTGTTTCAAGTAGATCTCAAATCGTATACAAGTAGAAAACAACAATAGAGGCAACAACCAAACACACATGGAAGGCACAATCAAGCCAAACAAAGGGACAATCAGTGCCCCACAGGTTACAAACTCTCCTGCTGTCTCCTTTCACAATGCCTCATCAATGATTTCACAATTGGTACACATATCGATTTCAATGGCGATTACGATCGCTTTCCACCCTTATTACCTCGGCCACCCTTATTACCTCGGCCACCCTTATCACCACAACCCGCACCTTATTACTTCATGTTGCGGCGCGCAACCCGATCCCACCGTACATTTTCAATTCACAAACAATCACAACAACAATAATGAACAATTCACAAAGATCACAACAACGACAATAAGCAATTTACAAAGATCACAACAACATTTCCTTAAGGAGTAACAACAATGATTCACAAGTGTTCCCATAACCATCAATACTATTTTCCGTCGAATTCCACAATTCACAAGTGTTTCCATAGCCAATAGTACCAATTCCACTACATTCCACAATTCATAAACAATTCAAGTTGTTACAATAATTTCCCACCAAGAGCCAATGTGTTATTACCACCGTTGTTCCAATTTCATCATTTACGATTTCCCTTTTTATCAATCGTTTCCCAACTCTTACCACATAACATTTAACCAAACCAATCAACACCCAACAAACCAATCACAAGAGTTTCACAAACAATTCACATAGCTATCACATACCATTTATTCGTACACCAAAACAGGGCGATTTCACAAGGATCAAAGTTAGCCATACATACCTGGAGTCGAATTTCCTTTCTTTTTCTTTTATCTCCTACTTCCAATTCACCCAATAATCTAGCAGCGTCAATCTAGGTCACAAGTTACACATATATCTTAGAAACGAAATTCACAATTACTATCCGAGCTTATTTGGGTTATCGAGCACCTCCCCTTACTTCTACCCATTTCCATTTTACTAATCTTTAGGTATAAAGAACATGCATGAGTGTTTTGACTTCCATTTTCAAGAATTAATGCATAAAAATCCCTCTTTCTATTAGAATCTGAAAATCAAGGGAAAAAGGGTTAGGGATTTTTACCTGTAGAAATGAAGATGAAGACACTAGCTTTAGAATTTTTCGGACCAAGCAATTTGAGAAACGATTTTTGAAGAAGATGAACTTTTTCCCTCAAGAATATCTCCTCCCTCTCTCTTATTTTGTTCAGAGAATGTGTAAAAATGAGGGGTTAGGGCGTTATATTAGAAAGGG
>MU778273.1:51460-104128 GCA_026770625.1 Nicotiana glauca
GCGAGCTCTACACATTCCCAACACAATATTCAGACCTTGACACTATGAGCTACTAGGTTTTAAGCACAAAATTTTACGGGGCCTTACACATAAAGTATCAAATTCATGACAAACAACTGATTTAAATACATAATTTAAATACTGAACTATAAAGAAAAGGGGGGAGCATGTGACAATATGCTAGAAACAAATGGGCAGAATTAAACACATTGTTGTTGAGGCATGTAAGCTAATTAAGACATACCAGTATAGAAGATAAAGAGTGCAGAAGAAAGCACACACAGTCCACATAAGTGCAATTACCAGAAAGAGATAGAGTATAAATGAAAGTGAATTGTGAACTCAGATTGTTCTGTGTTCGTGTGTGTTCAAAGAGAAGGGACGGGAGTATTTATAGTGTAAAAACAGGCAGAAAATAAGGTAAGGATTGAAGTTCAGCAATAATTAGGGGAACAAGTGTCAACTAGAATTAAACAGTATCAAAGATTTCCCTTATTTGAGGAATTAAAAATCAAACGGTAACATGCAAGTGCTAAACAAGGAAAGAGATCACATAGGCTGACTATGACTAATAAGGAAGTATTTCAAGCATAGTACAGGTACATAGTAGGTAATAGAGGCTAGGTTCATCAGACTCTAATCAAGGAAAGGTCTATAAGAACCCAATACCAATATAATCAAGGTAAGGGAATCAATCAACTTGAGTAGGAAAGGCAGGGGTCGATATTTCAAGGCAAGAATTCAAATAGGTCTGAGAAGCAGGGAAATCAATACAATAAGGAAAGAATCAATCACAAGAGTGCAATCAAAATCACACAAAAAGATGTGAAGTCAACCCATAATTAAGGGCTACTTTGAGAGGGAAATTTAACATATAAAGGAATGCATAGCCTTAGTCATGTGAGGCTAAGTTGTGGAAAAATAATAGCATGTAGCAGTAAATAAAAGGCATTATAGTAAAGTTTCAGTGCTTAATAATAGAGAAAAGATTCAGAAGCATGCAAAGAACTCAGGACCAAAAAATAGTCAAGAGAATGGAAGCACACTGCAATTTCAACGAACGAGTTGCACAAAAAAAAAGATTGAATAGTCCCCAAAGAAACTAGGGTTTTCGAAAATCAAACGAGTTTAGAGGAGATGAGTAGTCAAACAAACAAAACAGGTTTAGAATCCCGGATAAGCCCCAAAATTAGGGTTTTCACTCATGCTAAATCAGATATAGGAGAGGGTAAATCAAGTGAATAACAAACAGAAACTCAAACAAGATCCCAAAATTAGGGCTTTTAACATGCTAATTCAGATAAAAATAAGGTGAATCAAACAACCACTAACAAACAGACCAGGAAACTCAAACAAAATCCCCAAGAAAATTAGGGTTTTCAACATGCGAGTTCAGATAGAAGATAATACAAACAAACACAGTAAAAACATGTCGAGATTCAGAGAAGAGTTGTTCGGGATAAAATAACATGAAACCCTAATTGAGGAAAATAGAGTTTATGAAAGCACACATTAAAGAATCTTTGAGAAAAACGTACAGAAGGTTCAAACCCACATAGATCCAGAACAGATCTAAAATAAATCGAAGGTACCTCAGAGATTAGGGTTTCGTAAGAAACCTAAGAGACGAGATAAGCTTTGGAAACCATTGATCTGAGGAGAGAAGTCGAAGATCGAACTCGAATGGCCATGGATGGCTGGACAGAGGTTGAAGATGAGCAGAGAAAAGCCATCGAGCAAAGCTTGGTCGAGACCTTTTCAAGATCTGGTCATAGGACCTTAGAGATGAGACCATAGAAGCCATGGGAGGCCGGTGTAGGGCTCCGATGAGTCAGGGGAGCCATGGATTGGGGTTTTGATGGGAGGCGGCGGCTAGAGTTTTGAAAGAGCTCGAGGGACGAGAGCGTTTGAGGGCAGCAGATTGGGAAAATGAGATAGGGTTAGGCGGTTGTGTGAAATTAAAAAGGTAAGAAGTAACGGTGGTCGTTGATTTAAATGATCAACGATCGAGATTCAAAAGGGATATGGGTTGGGTCGGCTCAACATGTACTGGGTCGGGTAGGCATGTTAATTGGATTTCAAATTGGGGCTGAAATGGGGTGCCAAATTGGCTAACATTGAAATGCAATAAGGCCAAATCGTAAATAGCCAATTTTCTCCTTTTAATTTTGTCAAAATAGTAATACTGATTTTAAAAATAAATTAAATGTACTAGGTAAATAAGTATTATAAAAATATTAATTAAAAAATGCTGGAATTAATTTATAAACATAAAATATCATAAATTACACGATAGGCTATGATTGCAATTATATGCAATTTAGCTTTAAAAGACGAAACAAATTTCTAAAAAATATGCGAAAATAACTTTAATTATATTTTGGTGTAAATGTGAAAATAAAATAAATTATTCACCAAAAATGATATTTTGAAAATAATTATTGGATTATTTTGTGTAAAATAGGCAATAAATTGGTTTAAAAAAATCATTAAGAATGTCAAAACTCTTGCATGTGCTTATATATGCACCAATATGCTATTTTGGAAATATTTGGGTATAAAAATACTTAGGGAAAAGGTATCAACAGCTGCCCCTCTTTACTCGGGAAGGATGAAAGAGTTGTCGGGTAAGGATATGATGGCCAATTTTGACTGGAAGCGGTGGTTTGAAAAGATTTTGATCGAGCTCCGATTTATGAGTTGCCTACATATCTCTGGTTTTACATGCTGATGGAGATTTGAAAGGACGAACATGATGCTTGGGGGAAGCAAGAGGTGTTTTGAAGTTGATCGGTTGCAAGGATCGGAACGAGGTCGCTCCTGCTGAGACGACCGTTACTAGGTGGTGTACCTGCAAGAGAGCAATATAGTCGTATATTGTGCGTAAACTTAAACATGATGCAAGTTCCCGATGGACCATGAATGCTGTCCTTGGACGGTTAGGATGACGTCCTTAGACCATGATGTCCTGGGCCATGAAGCGCAAAAAATTAAAGGATTCGCAGTCTATGACATGATGTTCTCGGGCCATGATAATGGTGCCTCCGAACCATAATGTCTTTGAATAATGATGTGCAAGGTATAAAGTGGGGTCCTTGGGCCATGGAATGGTATTCTGAGGCTATGAAGATGATGCCTCCGAATGATGATGCCTTTGGACAGTTTGGTGATATTTCAGCCCATGAAAGCAAGATTTGGCGGTATTTCAGCCCCTGCAAAAGCGTAAATGGCGATATTTCAGCCGACATAAATTTAAATAAATAGGAGATGTTCCAGTCGATGGAGAATTTAAATAATAGTCTGGCGATATTTCAGCCGATGCAAAAAGTGTAGATGGTGATATTTCAACCAATAGAGAATTTAAATAAAGTTTGGCCATGTTTCAGCCGATGCAAAAGAATGTAAATGGCGATATTTCAGCCGACCAAAAACATAGGTATAGATGATGGTGGAGATTTAAATATGAACTGGCGATCTTTCAGCCGATGTAGAATTTAAATAAAGTTTGGCGATATTTCAGCTGATGCAAAAGAATGTAAATGGCGATATTTTAGCCGATAGCAGGACGTAAATAAAAGTGGTGATATTTCAGCCATACAAGATGTAGGTAAAGGTGGCGATATTTCAGCCATGCAAGAAAGATATGGTGGCTGTCACGACGCAAATCCCAAACCCGGTCGTGATGGTGCCTCTCGTGAAGACAAGGCCAGCCAACAAAACAAACTCTTCCTTTTAACAGTTATTTAACATTTATAAAGCTAAAAACATGATTGGCATAATCAAAAGCGCGGCAAAACAACGATAACAACAGGGAACCATCCCGTCACAGCCCGACATCGGGGTGTGACTAGTCATGAGCTACTACAGAGTTCACTAAAGTACTAGAAGTCCAGAAATAGGAACAAAGTCTGAAAGTAACATGAACAACATAAAATAAGGGACAAGATTTGGTGCCGCGGGCGCTAGCGGTCACCTGGCTCAGCTATGGTAACAAATCTTCAATCAGCTCAAAACCCGCTACCGGGTGGTCAAGTACCTGCATCTGCACACGAGGTGCAGGGAGTAAAGTGAGTACTCCAAATCAGTGAGTAATAAAAGTAAATAATAGCTGAAAGCAAGAAATCACGTAAGGCACTCCATCATGCTATATAGAACAGTACAACCCTTTTGAGAAAACAGTAAAACTGTGAAACCCTTTGGAAAACATCTAGGCTCAGTTTTGAACCTCTTTTGAAAAATGATCTTTTCAACGGTTACCAAACAATGCTTTCAAAACAATTTGTGACACTATGCACAGAAATCCGCCCCTCGGGAAATATCCTTGTCCCTGGTCAGCCACTCGGGCCCCAACACTCAATGATCAGATAGTACCAGCACAACAGATGAATATCTCAAGAAAACATCACAAACAACAATTAATGAACAAATACGTGAATGCAATGCAATGCATATGATGGTACAATCCAGTACCTGCAGCGGCGTGCAGCCCGAGCCAACCATGCATATGATTTATCGTTGACAGCGCTCACTGGGGGTGTGTACAAACTCTGGAGGGGCTCCTACAGCCCAAGCGCAATATACTGGTCAGTCAATGTTACCTGACCAGTTAGCCAATGTTACCTGACCAATTTATATCATGCAGTGCCATTGTTACCACTGTTTCAAGTCACATCCTACAGTGTCATTGTTACCACTATTTCATGTCAGTGCTGCGACGCGCAGCCCGATCCATGCTCAGTCCAGAAAATATTATGAAACAGTAATCCTCAGCCCAAAATATCATTTAAGAAGTCATTTGAGTTTTCAAAACTTAGAATTGTGGCTGAGTTTGCAAAACAATATAAAAACTTTGGGCTGAGACCATATGATATGCAAATGCATGCATGAACAGAAATACCAATCCCCGAAGGATTCTACAAGTCGGCACAAGGCCCCAAACATGGCAACAAGCCCAATGAATCTCAATAAGGTATGTGTATCAATCACCAATCTAGTAGGAATAGCACTCGGGATGGACCAAGTTACAATCCCCAATAGTAACTGACCCCGCACTCATCATGGAGTGCGTGTCACGCCTCAATATAGCGTTACAATGTGAAAGTTCAGGGTTTCAAACCCTCAACATAGCATTTACAAGCATTACTCACCTCGAACCGGTGAAATCTCTAGCTCGTGATGCCTTTGCCCTCCAAATCGGCCTCCACGCGCGTCGAATCTAGCCAAAATCAGAGCGAATGCATCACAATATGCTAAGGGGATAATACCCAATCAAAAGAAATCGAGAAATAGCAAAAATCTCGAAACTAGCAAAACTCGAGCCCCGGGCCCGCTTCTCGAAAAATTACAAAACTTACATTACCGGATTCCTCGTCTCGCCACGAGTCCATACATACCAATAACTCCTAAATCCGAGCTCAAATGACCTATCAAAATCCCAATTTGGAATATCAAAAATTCAAGACCTAGCTTTACCACTTTTAATGAATTTCAACCAATTTCCATGTTAAATCTGCCATAAACTTGAATAATTAGACCAAGGAACTTACCTCTAATCATTCTCCCTTGAATCCCTCTTTAAAATCGCCTCAAGGATCTCAAAATCGCTCCACAATGGAGGAAAAATGACATAAGCTCGTGGATGAATTAATGATATAAACTCTTCTGCCACAACGATTTTTCTCTTCTGCGGTCCCGCTTTCGCTTATGCGGGACCGCTTCTACGGCCAAAAATCCTCTTATGCGGTTCACACTTAAAATCCCCCTCTCTGCTTTTGCGACTCGAACTCCGCTTCTGCGGTTCACCCAAGACCGCTTCTGCGGTTAGATTTCCGCTCTTGCGGACCTGCTAATGCGGACCAAGTTTCGCTTCTGCGGACCTTCTCAGCCCATACCAAAATCACTTCTGCGACCTGCACGCCACATCTGCGGAACCGCCTATGCAGTCCCTTTTCTGCAGATGCGGAAATGACAGAACCAGCAAAACCAGACCATGCAACAAACTCCAAACTCTTCGTTTAACCACCCAAATTCACCCCCAGGCCCCCGAAACCTCAACCAAAAGCACAAATATGATCTATTACCTTATTAAAACTTGCTCGAACCATCAGAACACTATCGTTAACATCAAAATCATCAAATTTCACCAAATCAAAGCCTAAGTTCTTTAAGAACTTCCGAAATGCACTTCCGATAAAAAACCCAACAAAACAATGTCCGAATGACCTGAAAATTTGCACACATATCCAAAATCACCGAAAAAAACTACAACAACTCTCAGAATTCCATTCCGATCCTCAGATCAAATTCTCACCCATCAACCGGAATCCGCCAAAATACTAACTTCACCAATTCAAGTCAAATTCTACACGGGGCCTCCAAAATCAATTCCGATGGCACTCCTAAGTCACAAATAACTTCCCAAAGCTAAACAAATTACCTAAAATCCCATCCGAGCCCTCTAACTCATAGGTCAACATTCGGTTGACTTTTCCAAAATAGGCCTTCCTTAAAGGGACTAAGTGTCTCATTTTCCACCAATAGCAATTCAAATCAACCCTAACACACCACATTCGGATAATGAAACATGAAGAAGCATAAAACAGGGCAATAATGCATGAGACAACTGGTCGGGTCGTCACATCAGCGATATTTCAGCCATGCAAGTGGAGGTAGAGCTCAACCTCGGAAGGCAAAAAAGTAGCCTTATGTAGATAATGCAGGATGGAGAGAACACTTAGTCTCGAAAGGCAGAAAGGTAGCTTTATGCAATGCAGAAAATGCAGATGGAGACAACGCTTAGCCTCGGAAGGCAGAAAGGTAGCCTTATGCAATTCAGATAATGCAGATGGAGACAACGCTTAGTCTCGAAAAGCAGAAAGGAAGCCTTATGCAATGCAGGATAATGCAGATGGAGACAATGCTTACTCTCGGAACGCAGAAAGGTAGCCTTATACAATTTAGATAATGCAAATGGAGACAACGCTTAGTCTCGGAAGGCAGAAAGGTAGCCTTATGCAATTCAGGTAATGTAGATGGAGACAACGCTTAGTCTCAGAAGGCAGAAAGGTAGCCTTATACAATAAGATAAAAGCGAATAGTAAGAAAAATGCTTAGTTGATAGTTGATCGTGATATTGCGGCTACTGGGGCCATTACGTGCGGTTAGCAAATACGAATAGGCACGACGGTTCAATGCGATTGCGTAACATGTTTGGTAACTTTGTGACTTGGGTGCCTGCATCTAAAGAAAATCGTGAGTTTTGTAAAGGGGAAAGGTTAGTTCATTTTCCCGTGGCTTCCGGCGTTGCGTGTGATTGGGTTAGTGTTGCTAAATAGCAGCTATCATAGTTATGCATGATTTAACAAATATAACGTAAGTAAAAAATAGTTTTGTTTAGATGAAATGACTATAACACAATTCAGAGCACTGCAACATAATTCAGAGCACTGCAACCTCTCTTGTTTCGAAATTTTGAGGGTCCTCCTCAAAATTCTGCCCCAGTTTACTGGGCTGGGATTTCTGATAGCTGAGCTGAACGAATGCAAGATCGACTTTGGAATTTTGAGTGTCTTCCTCAAAATTCTGCCCCAGTTTACTGAGGTGACATCCTTAGCGATGAGCAGCTGAAGACCATCTTCGGAATTTTGAGAGTCCTCCTCAAAATTCTGCCCTAGTTCCAATAATAGGGGGAGATGAGATTTTTATTTAATTGTGACCGAACCCATAGTGCTGCCTATGTATCCCCTCTTAAACGAGAATCAGGTCAGGCGTAGTTTAAATTACATCATGAAGAGAAAGCATATGATTACACATAGCATCGTTTCACTGCGTTTGAGTTGATTGGCTTTGGCCAGACTTCCCCGTCCATTTCTACAAGAATAAGGGCTCCTCCAGTTAAAACCTGGTGAACCATGTACGGACCTTAACAGTTGGGAGAGAATCTCCCCTTGGATTCATCTTGATGCGGGAATATCTTCTTCAACACCAGCTGCCCCGGTGTAAACTTTCTTGGCCTAACTCTTTTGTTGAAGGCTTTGGACATTCTATTCTGATACAACTGACCGTGGCAAACTGCATTCATCCTTTTTCCATCTATAAGGGCTAACTGCTCGTAGCGACCCTTTACCCATTCTGCATCGTCCAACTCTGCTTCTTGTATGATCCTCAAGGAAGGAATTTCTACCTCGGCGGGAATGACCGCCTGTTTTCCATAAACTAACATGTAGGGAGTTGCCCCGGTTGATGTGCGGACCATGGTGCGGTATCCCAGCAAGGCAAATGCTAACTTCTCATGCCATTGTTTGTGACTTTCGACCATCTTCCTTAGTATCTTCTTGATATTCTTGTTGGCTGCCACTACAGCTCCATTCATCTGAGGCATGTAGGCTGTAGAGTTCTTGTGTTTGATCTTAAATGCCTTACACATTGCTTTCATCAAGTCGCTGTTAAGATTGGAACCATTGTCAGTGATGATTGATTCTGGCACCCCGAATCGACAAACAATACGATCACGGACGAAATCTGCCACAACTTTCTTAGTCACTGCTTTGTAAGACGCAACCTCAACCTATTTAGTAAAATAATCGATTAACACCAGGATAAATCTGTGCCCATTTGATGCGGCAGGCTCGATTGGTGCGATGATATCCATTCCCCAGGCGGCGAATGGCCATGGTGAGCTTGTTGCAGTAAGCTCACTTGGAGGAACCTTTATCATATCTGCATGTATCTGATAGTGATGGCACTTGTGAACGTACTGGATACAGTTTGTTTCCATAGTCATCCAAAAATAACCTGCTCAGAGTATTTTCTTTGCTAAGACAAAATCATTCATGTGTGGCCCGCGGGTCCCTTCGTGCACTTCGTCCAATAGTCTGGTTGCTTCTTTTGCTTTGACACACCTTAACAAACCCAAATCAGGAGTCCTCCTATACAGGATTTCCCCACTATGAAAGAAATTATTGGATAATCTCCGAAGTGTGTGTTTCTGAGTGGCGTTGGCAAGTTCTGGATACTTCCTTGTTGTCAAATACCTTATGATGTCGTGGAACCATGGTTTTTCGTCTTCTTCTTCCTCAACGTGAGCACAATAAGCCGGTTGATCATAAATCCTTACTGGGATGGCATCAATGAAATTTGCATCTGGATGCTGGATCATGGATGATAAAGTGGCTAATGCATCAACGAACTCATCCTGAATCCCGGGGACATGCTGAAATTCCATCTTTATGAATCTTTTCTTCAACTCCTGTATGTGATGCAAATAGGGAAGTATCTTGGAGTTTTTTGGTGGCCCATTCTCCTCGAACTTGATGTATGAGCAGGTCTGAGTCCCCAATCAATAGCAGCTCTTGAATGTTCATGCCAAATGGCCATCTTGAGTCCCAGGATACAAGCTTCATATTCAGCCATGTTGTTTGTGCAAGCGAACCTGAGCTTGGCGGATACCGGGTAATGCTGGCCGGTTTCGGATACTAGGACTGCCCCTATGACGACTCCTTTGAAATTTACGGCTCCATCAAAAAACAACCTCCAAATATCGTAGGATTCTGCAGTATCTTCTCCTACAAACGATACTTCCTCGTCAGGAAAATACGTTTTCAGTGGTTCGTATTCTCTACCGACAGGATTCTCGGCAAGGTGATCTGCTATGGCTTGGTCCTTGATTGCTTTCTGAGTCACGTAAACAATGTCGAACTCACTCAACAAGATTTTCCACTTGGAGAGCTTGCCAGTGGGCATGGGCTTCTGGAAAATATATTTCAGCGGGTCCATCCTGGATATGAGATAGGCAGTGTAGGCACAGAAATAATGCCTAATTTCTGAGCTACCCAAGTCAGAGCACAACAGGTGCGCTCTAATAGAGAATACCGGGCCTCGTACGGGGTAAACTTATTTCTGAGATAATAGATAGCTTGCTCCTTTCTCCCCATTTCATCATGTTGTCCCAGGACACAACCGAATGCTCCATCCAATACCGCAAGGTAAAGTAATAGAGGTCTTCCTGGCTCTGGAGGAACTAAGACTGGCGGCGTTGACATGTATTCCTTGATTCTGTCAAAGGCTTTCTGAAAATCATCGGTTCATCTAGTAGCAACATCTTTCTTTAGCATTTTGAAGATGGGTTCACAAATGACTGTGGACTAAGCTATGAACCGGCTGATATAGTTGAGTCTTCCCAGGAAACTCATCACGTCCTTCTTGTTCTTTGGCTGTGGCAATTCTTGAATGGCTTTGACCTTTGATGGGTCCAATTCTGTCCCTCGACGGCTCACGATGAAATCCATTAGTTTTCCGGCAGGAACCTCGAATGCACACTTGGCGGGATTCAGTTTTAGGTTATACCTTCTCAGTCTGTTGAAGAACTTTTTCAGGTCTTCCATATGATCAGTGGCTTTCTTGGATTCGACGATGACGTTGTCCACATATACCTCGATCTCCTGGTGTGTCATGTCGTGGAAGATAGTAGTCATGGCTCTCATGTATATGGTGCCAGCATTCTTTAACCTGAATGACATCATTTGTAACAATACATTCCCCACGGCGTGATGAAAATCATTTTATGTACATCTTCCTCATCCATCCACATCTGATGATACCGGGCAAAACAATCAACGAAAGACTGCAACTCATGCTTGGTGCAGTTGTCGATAAGAATGTGTATGTTTGGCAAGGGGAAGTCATCTTTGGGACTGGCCCGGTTGAGATCCCGGTAGTCGACACAGATTCTAACCTTCCTATCCTTCTTCGGTATCGGTACAATGTTGGCTAACCATTTTGGATACTCTACCACTCTGAGAATCTTGGCTTTGACTTGCTTAGTAACCTCTTTTTTGATTTTCAAACGCATGTCGGGCTTGAATTTCCTAAGCTTTTGTTTTACCGGCAGACAGGTTGGATCTATTGGCAGTTTGTGAGCTACAATGGATGTGATGAGACCAGTCATTTCATCATATGACCAGGCAAATATGTCCTCATATTCTTTTAAAAATTCTATATACTCTTCCTTTTCTGATGGCGACAAGTGAACACTGATGCGATTTTCTTGACATTTTCTGTATTTCCCAGATTAATGACCTTAGTTTCTTCCATGTTGGACTTGGGTCTATTCTCAAAATCCTCAACCTCTCTGACGACCTCTTCAGGTACTTCATCTTCTTCTGAGTCTATGTCCTTTTGTTGCGTTGTCTCGTTGCAAGTCACAGTCGTTGGTTCGTCGTCAAGATAAGTAATAGTAATGCTGTGTAAAAATAGAGTAAATGATAGAGAAGATAATAAGTGCGAGATATATGATAAACTGAAATGCTTTTGATTAAATTCATAATTGTTTGAAATATCGGAGATCTTTTCAAAATTAAAGACAATGTGGAAAGAAAATCAACTAGTAAAATAAAATGAGATACATGGTGCTTCTGTTTAGCCTTACTACCTCGAAGCCTTCCGAGCCATGACGGTCCTAATTGACCAATTGCTGAGGCGCTCTCCTCTGTTCACATCTTGTATGGAAGGGCCTTCCTCCCCCTCCTCCTCGAAAAGAACACAGCAGTCCATGTCATCATCCTCCAGGAACAAATTCTTTATAGCTGCCAACACTTCATCTTCTTCTGACCCATATATAGTATCTGCTGGCTGGAAGGTCTGCTCCAGGCTAGGTATCGGAAACTCCAATAGATAGTAGGGGCCGCGCCATGGTGGCGACTAGTTCTGGAATTCCTTCCAAGTATAACCATACCCTAAGCCAAAGTTAGTGCCATGCTTCTTCAATTTGATGGGTTTAGTGATCCCCTGAAGATTTTTACCGAGTCCCTTTCCAGGCTCGTACCCGCACCAATTCAGGATACTTTCGATCTTGTTGTCCCACCACTTGTCTTTGTCTACAACATTGACCCTTTTGATGTGGTGGTATGTCTCTCCGCCTACTCTCCTCTGCTTCCGATCATTGGGATAGTCTGGCGACTATATATGGGGTTACCACCATCGCCATGAATGATCACCTCTTGGTGATTACATTCGAACTTTACCGCCTAATGCAGGGTCGATGCTACGGCTCCAGCAGTGTGGATCATGGGGCGTCCTAACAGCAAGTTGTAGGATGTCGGGACGTCTATCACTTGGAAGTCGACGTCGAACCACGTTGGCCCCATTTCCAAGAAAAGGCTAATTTCTCTAATAGTAGATCTCTGGGACCCGTCGAAGGCTTTTACATTGATAGCCCCATCTTTGATCTCGTGTAGGCCTTTCCCCAAAGTTCTGAGAATTACAAGCGGACAGATGTTGAGGCTTGATCCCCCATCGATCACAACCCTGGTGATGAAATATTCTTCGCATTGCACAGTGATATGCAGTGCCTTGTTATGACCCAAATCGTCTGGCGGCAATTCGTCTTTGTGGAAGGTTATTTTGTGGCTCTCCAGCACTTGCCCCACCATATTCGCCATCTCACCCCCAAGTATATTACTGGGGACATAGGCTTCGCTCAGTATCTTCATTAAGGCTTTCTTGTGAGCGTCTAAACTTTGCAGAACAGCCAGGACAGATATCTGTGCCGATGTTTTGTTTAGTTGTTCAGTGACCGAGTATTCCTTAGCCTGTATTTTCCTCCAAAGATCATCGGGTCCTGTCTTAATATGATGTCCCGGGGCTTGCTTACCGAACTCAGCTAGGTGCTCTGGGGTGTAGACCCTCCCTGTTCTAGTCATTCCTTGTGCGGCAATCGTTTCTCCTATCTTTGTCTTTCCTTTATTCCTAGCTTCGGCAGTGTAATCCCATGGTATGGTATTTGAGTGAAATGGTGTGATGTTAGTCATTGCCACCAGAATAGGCACCCTTGGTGGTAACACATCAACTTCAAAGGGTGTAGGTGCCTTTGGAACTCCAAATTCAACTTGGATTGGCCCGGACGCCTTCGCAGAAGGAGGCACTTCAAGTTCAAAAGGTGTAGACATATTTATTTCATAGTCCCTAGAGAGCTGATTCTTCACAACAATTGGGTTAAGGGTAACCGCTGGTTTCTTTGGTTCATGCCCTTCAGCAATCAAACCTATCGACCCTTTAGGGTCCCAATCATCCTCGATCTCGATCATATGAATGTCTCCTCCTTTGTGGTCAGGCAGGGGGTATTTATGAACATTAGGAGAGGTCTCTTTTGCAACAATGACCTTATTGTCGATCAGGGTCTGAATCTTATCTTTCAATGAACGGCACTTGTCAAGGGTGTGTCCTTTCATGCCGGAGTGATACGCACAGGTCTTATAGGGGTTGACCCACTGTGAGGGATTTTCTGAAGCTTTGGCTAGGATAGGAGTGACGTAACCAATAGCTTTAAGTCTTTCATATAACTGGTCAATTGGTTCTGCGATGGCTGTGTATTGTCTGGGAGGTTTACGGTCAAAATTTGGTCTGGGTCTCGGAGAATTTTGACGGGTGGGTGGTGATTGATAGTGAGAGGGTTGAGCATTATAAGCTTGGTAAACAGGTGTTGGTTGAGAGTATCAGGGTGAGGTGGGTTGATATGTGAGAGGTGGAGAGGACTGGTAAACGGAAGGTGGATAGGAGGGTGCGGGTGCTTGGTAATTTGGGATAGGCTGATATGTAAGTAGAGATGATGGGTAAGTGTGGTATTTTGGTGGTGATTTGGCTCTCTGTGCGACCATCACGGCACTTACATCTTTCTTTTTGGACGCGCCACCAGTTTGTAAAGCCTTATTGGTGGCTTGCAATGCTTCAAGATTTGTAACCATACCATTCTTGATGCCCTCTTCGATTCTTTCTCTGAGTTTGATGATATCAGAGAACTTTTGACCCTCGATCAATATCAACCTCTCATAATATTTAGGATCCTGAGCCCGGACGAAGAATCTATTCATTTGATCTTCTTCTAGGGCCAGGCTGACCTTTGCAGCGTCTGACCTCCAACGAGTAGCACACTCGCGGAATGTTTCGGTGGGTTTGTTCTTCAAATTCTGTATGTAGAATACATCTGGTGCATTTCTCTGTATTAAACCGGAACCTATCCGTGGAACCTATCCATGAAGTCTGATACCATTCCTACCCAATTCATCCATTTCTTGGGGTCTTGACTGATGTACCAGGATAGTGCATCTCCCGTTAAGCTCCTTATGAAGAGCTTCAAATAGATCTTATCATCTCTTCCGACCCCCACTAGCTTATCGCAATAGGTCCTCAAGTGGACTCTGGGATCTCCTGTTCCATCAAACATTTCAAACTTGGGAGGTTTGTACCCCTCCGGAAGTTCAACATCTGGTTGAATGCATAAGTCCTCGTAATTCAATCCTTCAATTCTCTCGTTACCTTCCATGCCTTGAACTCGGCTGGTTAATTTTTTGAGCTTTGCCGCTAAGTTCCTGATGAGGGAGTCCTTGTCATCAGACTCAGGTGCATTCGAGATTGGTTGGGTGTAATGGGGTACAATATCCACGAAAATAGGAGTGTTGTGGAGATGGTCGTTGGTAGTGTTCAGTGGCTCGGGAATGAGTAATGAAGTGTTATTTGGAGTGTGATATGTGTTGCAGTGAGTGGGTTATATCTGTGGTTGTGGCGTGTTTTGTGGAGCTGCGGGATTCTGGGTGTTAATATCAGGAGCAACAAGAGTGAATGATAGGCTTGCCAAGTTCCGAACCTGGTCCAATTCTTCCTGGAATTTCAGCAATTTCTGCTCAAGGTGAGTAGCAGTTCCCTTAGGAGTTGGGATACCCTGAGAAGTTTCCTCCTTTTCGATCTCCTTTCTGGCGCTTGTATCTCCCATTCTACCTTTGTTCTTATTCCGGACAGGACTCGAAGGAGGAGGAGGTGGAGGGCCCTTGGATCTTGTGGAGTATGCTGATGGTGCCAGAATGCACGATCTAACCTTTGGGGAGGGGAGTAAAATAAAAGAAAAAACAAAAAAGGTAACAAGTTAGTGCAGGTTTTGAGAAAAAAGTATTGCAGTATTTAAACACATTGTGCGAGAATATAAATCGCGTTCTAATTTTGGTGCCTCGTTGTGCCCGAGGTAGGCCTAGCGACGAATAGTTTTGGAGAACTTATAATGCTAAATGCCTCATTTTATTGATAAAAATAAGATGAATCCAAAACAACTCTAAATAACAAAAAATAAATGTCACTAATGGCCGTTGGCCCTATTACATCATTAAAGCAAAATAAAGGACTCCTAAATACTTGATCCCAGAAGGACCTTCCCCAGATTTGGCATCCTTATCTCCCTCGAACAGCTCCACCAACTCGTGTAGTCCTAGCAGTAAGTAGGCTCGGGCTAGATGTCCGCCTGCATTTCCTTCATCGTTTTGGCAATCTTCGATCCTTTTGATGAACTTTCCTTCCAGCTCTACTAGACCCCGCTCCTAACCGATTGTTGGCGCTGACAGCCATTTCTTTCAACTCCTCGATCAATTTTTGATAGGCTTCTTTTATTTCCCGATGCTCACTTTCACACTCTCGAATTCTCTTGCGCAGTTGATTATACTCAACCTGCGCTTCAGCATGCTCGTCAATAATTCTGTGACCTTAAACAAATCTTGGCTGACCTATGCCATTGTCTTCTAACCAACCCAAATAATGCAGCACACAACTGGCGTGGTACCTGTCTGGCTCGATGGATTCCTTCCCCAAAACGATTTTGCAATGCCATAAATGCTGAGCTTGGCCCCTGTGAGGGCTATCATCATCCTGGAAATCTACTCTAAGGTGACTTGTTTTATCGACCTGTGGTATGATTTGTTTTCTTCCAGCTTTCCTTATGGCTCGAATAGGAACGTAAGGATAACTCCCTCTTAAACCAATCAGTATGAGAAATGGCGCATCTCGGGATCGAATAATGAATTCATCCGTAGGGAACCACTCAAACAACCATTGCACCTGGTCTTCTTTTAGGTTTTTGAACAATTCGACCCACCCTCTAGCGTCCTCTAGCTGAGCGAACATCTTTGGCATATAATTCATACGCCTCGGCTGGTGGAAGGCGATATGATCATCCCAATCTCTGCATAGGATCTCCTGTCGGTATTCTCCTTTTTGGAGGTGTTCCATGAGCCAAAGCTGAAGCAATAAGTTGCAACCCTCAAAATGACTGCTTTGTTGTTGACACTTGTTCAAGGCGCGGTATATCTAAGGCGCGGTATATCTCGGCGACGATCATGGGCACTATGCTGAAAGTTTGCCCACCAATCCCTTCCATCAAAGTTTTGGTTACCATGGCTAGTCTGGTGTGGATCCTAGCCTTCTTCATAGGGAACATGATCATCCCCAAAAAGAAAAACATGAAAACAAAGACCCTTCTCTGTACATGCCCCAATGAGGTGATATCAAATTCGTCAGAATAGGTTCGGTATGACTTTCTATGGTCGTACCTCTCATATAAATAGTCAAATGGGATATAAGAGTCTTTCGAGCATGTTAAGTCTGGATTCTTTTTCAATCCTATCATCTTAAGAAAACCCCTTCCACTGCGATTCTCGGGCATGAGCAAACCTGGAGTCTCCCAAGGAATTCCAACTAAAACCCCTATCTCTTCAAGTAAATGAGTCATTTCAAGATCACCAAAGCGGAACACAGATTTGTCACTATCCCAGAACAATGTTGCAGCCTCTGTGATTCTGTTGTTAGGCTGAATCTCTAGGAGAGAAGGCAAATTCCCTAAGTACTTGCGGACGAGTATTTGATCACTAGAATGGAGATTGTTCCACCAATTCAGCAGCCTTGGATGAATGTTGGTTACCATGCCAAATCTGGGGATCTCGTGCCTCATTTTCTGCAAAATAGAGTGTTAGGCCCTTACCCCCACCAGACTCGACTATTTAAAACAATAATTAGCATAGCAGGCACTTAAGTTCTCCAAATAAATGCACAGAACGTGGAGGCGTCCGTTTGGGTTTAAAGGAAACCCGATGGACTTTGGACAAGGCTATCTTAATGAGCATTATGTGGACAACATAACTGACTCAGCTAGGTTTGACCATGATGCATGTACAATTTAAATGGAATAAGGTTTCTATTTTGAAGTGCTAGACTGGTACCCTTGAGCAGACAACTCAAGAGGGAAAGGCACGGAACCGCTGACTACACCGTTGATCGGCTGGTTTTACCGCAAATGTGCCTTTGCCAAATTTAGGGGGTGATAGTATTGGAAGTGCGCAACCACTCATTATAAGCGTTGCAATAGGATTTGTTTTGGCACGAGTGGAGTATGGTGTTGAAGATGCAATTTACAATAATGAAACAGATTGACATGTATTTTCACGTAGATAAAATAAATGATTACAATAAATGCTCAAAATTACAACGGCATTGAAATAATAAAGCAGTAAGGAAAGCAGTTAAATGAAAGGAAAGACATGAAGAGTCAAGTTAGTTTTTCATGATGAAATAATTAAAACATGTAATGGTAAATAAAGGTAATTAAAGAAATAATGAAGTCACAAATAACATGTAATGGTAAAAAGCCTAAAGAAATCCCCAGCAGAGTCGCCATGCTGTCGACGCCGCCTTTTTTTGCTAAAGCGGAATCGGGTTCACGACATTCGGGAAGACAACTCTTTTCCCACATTGGGAATTGGATTTTTTTTTGAGAGTTTGAAGAGTCGCCACCTCATGATTATAGTGCATTAGGACACTTTTAGAAAAAATAAAAGATGAAAACTAGAGTTTTGGGTAAGGGCTTTGAAATTATCTCGAGGGGAAGGTGTTAGGTACCCTCCAAGATCCACTAGTGTGGTTCCCGGCCATGCTATAATTGTGACTTTAGATGCAAACATAAACAAACAAGTACAAGAAGCACAAAGGTTGAAAGAAGTGCTGATTTTTTTAAAAAAAGGAGCAGTTCTTTTTTTTTATAAAAAATAAGAAAATAGAAGAAAAGGTCAAGTACTTAGTGCAAATAATCCGAAAGTCATGTGAGAAGCAGAAAATGCAATATCTTCAAAGATTCAGAAAAATTTGTTAAACTAATAAAAAAAAAGAGAAAGGGGGTCCTAGGTTTATACATTACATGGATCATTCGCACAACACTGGTACTCAATTGTACGCAGAGTGTTATCATGTAATCATCATCTCCATGTCTACCCTTCCTACCCCGTTAAGGTGTTAAAGCACGGAACGGTATCGTTTACTTATAGCATGCTACTACCTGTCCCAATCCTATCAGTCCCGGGGTATTAGGACTCCTAATTCTAGAGGGGAAAGAAAGGGATGGAGGCCTTTATGGAGTTTAAAGGATAAAATTCTAGCTCGACATTCAAAACAAGTATCAAATAAAAAGGTAGAACAAACAAGCAAACAAGGCTCAAATTAACCCCAGAAGTCAAACAATCATTTAGTTTAGCATGTCTTGACAAATACTGATTTGGTCTTAGATTAAAATTAAGCAGCGAACGGACTGGTTCAGCACACGCATTTAGACAAAAAGTCTGCATAAGGCCTCTCGGATACAGTTGCCAGGGACTGACTCAAAATTAATTAGCCAACCCTTTGTCTATGTGTTGAAATAAAACTAGGCGTAGGATCTATTAATTTCAGGAAAAGATGTAGAGTTACCAGTAATTTCAGAAAAGATGCAAGTTGATCAGTTTTAACAAAGAGAAAAGATGCAAACTACTTTTAGAAAAAAGAATTACCAGTTGCTTCATAAAAGATGTAGACTGATTAAAAGGTTTACGAGCTTCAGAAAAGTGCAAACTAATTATGAGAAAGGGTTTACCAATTGTAGTAAAGATAGATACGAGTTTCAGCGGTTGATTCCATTTTAGAAACGAATGAGGCTATTAAGGATGAGATTTCCTATAGGCATGCTTTCTATACATTTGATGATTTTAGCACCCTTTCATGACATTAATAGGAGTCTTATACACACGATGTCTATATGCAACTTTGTTATTAAGCCTATAAACAGTTTGCCTAATGACATTTGTGTATGTAGAAATGCAAGAGCCTAGAGACATGATCTCTATATGTGTAATTAAAGAAACATGAGTGTTAAATCCTATAAGCATGCTTTCTAGGTGATTTTGTGGTAAAGTTAAGCGTTAAATCCTATAGGCATGGTCTCTATATGATTGAATCAGTATTAAAGACCCTATAGGCAGGATTTCTAGTTTGATAAAAATAAAATCCTAAGTCATGATTTCTACCCCTTGGATGCAAGAAAAGTAAAGACCCCTCCCACACCCTTTTACTATAATCCCCGAGTTTCATACAAAATTATTACAAACCAATGAATCAAACTGGAAATTAAAAGATATATCAAAAGCTAACAGCTAGATCCGAGCAGCCTAATTCAACCTTAATGTCTGGTAACATGCGATTGAGCCATTTTCGAGATTCAAACTTCCAAAGCCTTCTCTTTATCCAAGGTGTTTCAAAGTTCCAAGGAATCTCAGGGATTCTAGGCTTTTCTTACACCCCGGATACCATTAGCATTAGAATAGTGCAGTGTGGAAGAGCCAGCTCTCAGGCATTCATGTTCAGAGGGAGCTCAGGGGCCCCAAAGCATGGCTTGCAAGAGAGGGGCATACCTTATAGCTAAGAGTAAGTGCAAAGTGAAAGGGAATTAGGGAGCCATGAGAGGTGGTGGTCATACCTAGCCACAAGGTAGGCTTGCACACCCCGACCACTTGTTTGGTTGAACAAGTTAGCAGACCTTTTGAAGGTCAGACTAAAGTCTGGATAGTGATTAGGACACTATCAGACTCAAATCTAGGGCTCAGATACATAGAGGGGAAAAGGAATGGGAATTGATTGAGTTTGGGATTCAAAGAATCCAGTTAAGGATCATAGACAGCAATATGTGAGTGTTGTTATGCCCTGAACCATAACTCACACACAAAGTGTAAAGGGTAAGGGAATTCATAAAGTATCAAATTCATGACAAACAACTGATTTAAATACATAATTTAAATACTGAACTATAAAGGAAAGGGGGGAGCATGTGACAATATGCTAGAAACAAATGTGCAGAGTTAAACACATTGTTGTTGAGGCATGTAAACTAATTGAGACATACCAGTATAGAAGTAAAAGAGTGCAGAAGAAAGCAAACACAGTCCACAACAGTGCAAGTAACAGAAAGAGAGAGAGTATAAATGAAAGTAAATTGTGAACTCAGATTGTTCTGTGTTCGTGTGTGTTCAAAGAGAAGGGAGGAGAGTATTTATAGTGTAAAAACAGGCAGAAAAAATGGTAAGGATTGCAGTTCAGCAATAATTAGGGGAACAAGTGTCAACTAGAATTAAACAGTATCAAAGACTTCCCTTATTTGAGGAATTGAAAATCAAACGGTAACATGCAATTGCTAAACAAGGAAAGAGATCACATAGGCTGACTATGACTAATAAGGAAGTATTTCAAGCATATTACAGGTATATAGTAGGTAATAGAGGCTAGGTTCATCAGACTCTTATCAAGGAAAGGTCTATAAGAACCCAATACCTATATAATCAAGGTAAGGGAATCAATCAACTTGAGTAGGAAAGGCAAGGGTCGAGATTTCAAGGCAAGCATTCAAATTGGTCTGAGAAGAAGGGAAATCAATACAATAAGGAAAGAATCAATCACAAGAGTGCAATCAGAATCACACAAAGAGATTTGAAGTTAGCTTATAATAAAGGGCTACTTTGAGAGGGAAATTTAGCATATAAAGGAATGCATAGCCTTAGGCATGTAAGGCTAAGTTATGGCAAAATAATAGTATGTAGATGTAACTAAAGGCATGATAGTCAAGTTTTAGTGCTTAACAATAGAGAAAAGATTCAGAAGCATGCAAAGAACTCAGGACCAAAAAATAGTCAAGAGAATGGAAGCACACTGCAATTTCCACGAACGAGTTGCGCAAACAAAAAGAGATTGAATAGTCCCCAAAGAAACTAGGGTTTTCGAGAATCAAACGAGTTTAGTTGAGATGAGCAGTCAAACAAACAAAACAGGTTTAGAATCCCGGATAAGCCCTAAAATTAGGGTTTTCACTCGTGCTAAATCAGATATAGAGGAGGGTTAATCAAGTGAATAACAAACAGAAACTAAAACAAGATCCCAAAATTAGGGCTTTTAACATGCTAATTCAGATAAAAATAAGGTGAATCAAACCACCACTAACAAACAGACCAGGAAACTCAAACAAAATCCCCAAGAAAATTAGGGTTTTCAACATGCTAGTTCAGATAGAAGATAATACAAACAAACACAATAAAAACATGTCGAGATTTAGAGAAGAGTTGTTCGAGATAAAATAACATGAAACCCTAGTTGAGGAAAATAGAGTTCCTGAAAGCAAACATTAAAGAATCTTTGAGAAAAACGTACAGAAGGTTCACACACACATAGATCCAGAACAGATCTAAAATAAATCGAAGGTACCTCAGAGATTAGGGTTTCGTAAGAAACCCAAGAGACGAGATAGGCTTTGGAAACCATTGATCTGAGGAGAGAAGTCGAAGATCGAACTCGAATGGCCATGGATGGCTGGACAGAGGTTGAAGATGAGCAGAGAAAAGCCATCGAGCAAAGCTTGGTCGAGACCTTTTCAAGATCTGGTCATAGGACCTTAGAGATGAGACCATAGAAGCCATGGGAGGCCGGTGTAGGGCTCCGATGAGTCAGGGGAGCCATGGATTGGGGTTTTGATGGGAGGCGGCGGCTAGAGTTTTGAAAGAGCTCGAGGGACGAGAGCGTTTGAGGGCAGCAGATTGGGAAAATGAGATAGGGTTAGGCGGTTGTGTGAAATTAAAAAGGTAAGAAGTAACGGTGGTCGTTGATTTAAATGATCAACGATCGAGATTCAAAAGGGATATGGGTTGGGTCGGTTCAACATGTACTGGGTTGGGTAGGCATGTTAATTGGGCTGGATAATTGGATTTCGAATTGGGGTTGAAATGGGGTGCCAAATTGGCTAAAATTGAAATGCAATAAGGCCAAATCGTAAATAGCTAATTTTTATCTTTTAATTTTGTAAAAATAGTAATACTAATTTTAAAAACAAATTAAATGTACTGGTAAATAAGTATTATATAAATATTAATTAAAAAATTCTGGGATTAATTTTATAAACATAAAATGTCATAAATTACACGATAGGCTATAATTGTAATTATATGCAATTTAGCTTTAAAATACCAAACAAATTTGTAAAACATATGCGAAAATAAATTTAATTATATTTTGGTGTAAATGTGAAAATAAAATGAATTATTCACCAAAAATAATAATTTTGGGAATAATTATTGGATTTTGTTGTGTAAAATAGGCAATAAATTGGTTTAAAAAAATCATTAAGAATGTCAAAATTCTTGGATGTGCTTATATATGCACCAATATGCTATTTTGAAAATATTTGGATATAAAAATACTTAGGAAAAAATTAGGTATCAACTGGCACCCATAAGCAAACCTTCTCCAAAACCACTCTGGAAGACTGTGAGTGTGTAGAAAAGGTTTGTGGAAGCACCTCGACCATATCTCAGCTGATCAATGCACAAAATGTTGCTGCCTAAGAGATTACGGGGTTAAGGGATCAAAATGCAATACTGAAAACTCAGCTTGGTCAAGCTACTGGGGCACCTGGTTTTGTTAATTCTTCCCATGAAGACGTTGCCTGCTTGACAAAGAAAAATGATGAGATTTGCGCAAAACTGCGTGAAGAATAACTATCTGCAAATCTTGTATGGACCCAGTTCTTAAAACTCTTGTTGCCTCTCTCTCCAAGGCTTCCTCCTCTAGTGCTCCCTTAGAAACCTCTCAATGACCAGTTGTCTTCATTCAATATGTTTTATGGCTGTTGTTTTTGATTTGTTTATATTTTTGTGATGGCATGTTGGATTTCACTGTTACTGCTCTTATTTAATCTGTCCATTTTCATATCAATGAAACAACTCTTCTTTTTGCTTGTACAATATTATTTTCCTTTTCCTTCTTTTTTTTATCATGTTGTGTGCATATATGTGGCATGAGTTGGCAATGTTAGACTTCTTTATGCTAATTGATTGCTTGTGTATTTTAAATGATGCCAAAAAGGGGATGTATAATTGATTCCGGGATCTAATTAAGAGGGAAGCAGAAAGTTAGGGGGAACTTGTGAAGTTTCTGTTACTTTATCTGGTTATTTATGCTCTAAATATATGTTATCAATGTCAAAGTTTGTCATCACCAAAAGGGGGAAATTGATGGGTTTTCAATGTTTTGATGATCTAACAAACTTACTGTTAAGAACCAGATAGGGAACCCGACACACTTGGCACACATTGCAAATGAACGAATTCCAGTCTGAACTCCATTTAATGTGAACTGCTGCAAGTGTAGAGTATTGAGGAACAAGACAAGGACTTGATCTCTTGGTGTTTCTCTAATATAAACTCAAGTCAACGATACGGCTAGAAAGCAACTGCAGAAAGTAACTACCTGCAACTGTACACACGATAGTGCAGCAGCCACTTCCCATTGAGAAGAGGCGTGTACCAACCAAGAATTGACATCATCGTTGGTATGTCATTGTTAGTATATCAACATGGTGCAAGGCACACGATATTCACTTGATCATTTAGTGATATTCTCTCAAGCACAAAAGATCTGATCCAACATTGAAGTCATGAGTGTGTCAAGAACAAGAAGACAACTCCACTAAGAATCTATTCCACAATGAGTCTATATATGTCCGTAGTTGAGTTGTAATCATTTTGCTTGTTCTTCATTGTAACTTCTATCCTGCTTTCTTAGAAGCTTTGTTTTAGGAAACTCAAAATCATAAACCTTTTGAGTTTGTGTTGTGACTAGAGTTGGTCATAAGTTAAAAGTCTTTGTAACTAGTGAGTGACAAAGTGGCTTGTGGTATGTGTATCACAAGTTAGTTGAGTTGAAGTCTTTGTAACTAGTGAGTGACAAAGTGGCTTGTGATAAGTATATCACAAATTGGTTGAGTTGAAGTCTTTGTAATAGAGTCATTAAAAAGTGGCTTGTAATAGTGTATTTTCAAGTTAGTGAAGTTGAAAGCCTACTGGTGTAGGTCGTGGTTTTTGTCAACTTGAGTTGAGATTTTCCACGTAAAAATTCCGTGTCTCATTTACTTACTGCTTTATTAGTATTCTCAGTGGAAACTCATAGAGGACCAAGTACTCTATAGTTTGGTGGACTCATATAAACTAACATATTTCGTGAGAATTTTGAGTGGGTATCATTTAAACTTGTTAGAAATAGCATAAGAAGGTTGAATATAAAATTTGAAGTCATTTAATGGATATCTGGACTGCTTTTGAACAAGAATTGCAACTGAAAATTATGGAAGAAGTTCATCTACAGACGTTTGTATAAGGGCGTTTAATTGTGGATAGATGTGTTTATACACTCATATACACTATTATACAAGATTATACAAAATTGCAAAAAAGTGACTTCATCTTCTTCCTTGCGTCTTTTCTGAAAGTTAACTCAAATCTTGCTTAGATCTATTCCAAATCACTTCAAATTTAAATCTTAAACTCCTTTTGATAATTGCAATAAATTGGAACAACACCCAATCCAAACAGCTAAAAAACTCAAAAAATCATATTTTTGAAAGCAAAGCTTTGCATGGCCTTCAATGGTGAACATCTACTTTTTAATTTTCTTACATTGCAACCAGGTGATACAGGGGGAGAAGTAGAAAATTACACGGCCCCTTGAAGCATATGTAGAAGATGTGAGAAGAAGATAGAGTGAAAGCAATGTTCGTGAGAATACATATTTAACTTCACAGGTTTTAGAAGCAATGGTTATAAGAACACATATTTTGAATTTGCTAGTGCTTTCAAAATATGAACAATATGGGATATGTAGGGTAAAACTTAAAAATATGGGCCATTTTTTGTTATGATGTGAGTCTTTTTTAGCAAATAGGAAATGTATGTGTGTGTGTGTGTATGTATATATATATATATATATATATATATATATATATAAATGTTAAAGGTTAAGGAATACGCAGTACATAAGATTCATAGTTAGTGTCACACAGGACACTTTGGTTACCTAGGCTTCCTAAATTTTTACAAGCATCATAAGATAGTAGTTTTCCAAAAACATAATGTTCTATTAAATCACTTTCTACTAGATTTTTTACATCATCTGGCGATTCCACAAAAATTTTCTTCTTCCTGAGATCAGCAGTTGCCTTCTTTGCCATCTGGTAAGCTACCTTATTCCCTTACCTAAACTCATGCTGGAGGATTACCTGCTTCTGTTGGTGCATTAACATCTTGCTTTTGTTGATAATGTTAGCATAAATATTATTACCCTGTTGGATTGACAGGATTACCTTTATTGAATTTGTTTCAATTTGGAGAGGGAACATCCCCAAGTATGAGATATTTTAAGACCTGCTAGTAATGTTTTGATCTCAGCATGTAATGACCCTCGTGCATGAGCTAATTTTTCAAAGCCAACTATCCAACGACCATTAGCATTTTTGATACTCCACCCATGCCACAATTGTGCAAACGTTTTTTGAAACTTGCATCTATATTTAGCTTGAACCATCACTCAAGGGGTCTATGCCATTTAATATTGATGTGGATTTTTGGTGGAGTTAGACTACTATTTTTAGTTAAGAGGTGAAATTCAGTAGCCCTAGCAATGATATGGTTGATTTAGATAGGGTTTTTTGTATTGTTTTGGTTGTTGTGATTCCTGTTTATCCAAATATGCCAGATAGCAAATGGGAAGAAGAGATTCTAATTTAAAAAATGGTTTTGTAATGGGTAGTTAAAGTTTTTAGTTGTATTAACCAATGAGCATCATGCTCCTTATGGATGTTTTGCCATCCATGGTTGTCCCATAAATGTTTACTGGTTTGGCAGGTGTAACGACTCGATTGGTTTTTCACTTTTAAGGACCCGTTCCCCAAAAATTAGACTTCCCGTGCTTGCCTTAACTAATTTACGACCTACGGGGATGGTTGGTGCGGGACTTGGAGGAGTTTGCATAGAAATAAGCACATTTGACTCTTTAGGATTTTCTTAAAAGGCTAAGTTTGACATCGGTCAACATTTTTAGTAAACAGGCCCGGATATATGATTGGATGATCCCGGATGATCCGTAGGAAAATATGAGACCTGGGCGTATGCCCGGAATCGCATTCAAAGGTCCCTAGCCCGATTAATAAATTTTTATTAAAAATTGTTAAAACTAAAATTTTAAGGATTTAATGAAATTGATAACGCTTGATCATATGGTATCGGGCCCATATGTTGATTCCGGAGCCTAGTACAGGTCTAAAATAACATTTAAGACTTGCCCGCAAAATTTGGTGTCAATCCGAGTAGGTTAAGCACGTTTCGGCACGTTAGAAGAAAATTAAGAACTTGAAGTTCATATGTTTGAATTAATTGGTTTTAGGGGGTGATTCTTAGATCTAGAATTATTTTAGGCATTCCAAAGGTTCGAGCGAGTCCGTTTCATGATTTCAAATTTGTCGGTATGTTCAGGAGGGCCCTCGGAGCCCTGAGCGTCAATCCGACGAGGCTCGAGTGAAGTTGGAAAATTTGAGAAGAGCTGAAGCTTCACGTTGTTGTCATAACCGTACCTGTAGTTGGTCACCCGTAGGTGCGAGACCGCAAAAGCGGTAGCTCCCTCTCAGATGCGGCCAAGACAGGCCCAGTCAAATCCGCAGAAGCAGTTTATTAGACGCAGAAGCGCCTGCGCAGAAGCGGCTTCAGGACTGCAGAAGCGGTACCAGCTCGCTTGGCCAATTTCTTATATGCGGCCTTTCTCTTGCAGAAGCAGAACCGCAGATGCGGAAATCACTAAAGTAGTGAGCTTCATCTAATACGGGCTCTAAGCCATTTTGACCATGTTTCACTAGCCATTGGGTGATTTTGGGGGCTTTTGAGACAGGATTTCCACATAGCATCTTGAGGTAAGTTCATTCTCCTTATTTCTAACTTTAATACTTGAGTTTTGGGTAGATTAGCACACCAAGATTAGGAGAAATCAAGCGGTTAGGGCAAAACCTAGGGTTTTGATGAAACTTAGATTTTACCACGAAATTTGTTATGGAATGGAGTAGAAATCATATATTATTGATCCTTAGGTTACAGATAACAACTTCCTTCAAAAAATTTTGTAATCCGAGCACGTGGGCCCGGGGTCAGATTGTAGGAAACTTGTGTTAAGGGTTGGGGAATTACTTTAGTAATTCAAATGCATACTCTTGAACTTGTATTGACTAGTTTCTACTTCATTTAATTAGTTTCGGATCGTGCGGTTCCAAATTGAGGGTTTGAGCACGTTCTTGATATTTGAAGTACGCTTTAGAGTGAGGTGAGTCTTCTATCTAAACTTGTTAGAGGGAACTGTCCCCATAGGTGTAATAATTGAATAATTTGCCACTAAATACGGGGGCTATGTACATACTAGGTGACGAGAGTCTGTGCATAGCCACTATTATGCTTTATGTTCGGATAGTTTGGGACCCAAAAGCATGCTTTATGTGATATTCTTGTGACTCTATGATTAATTTGGGGATTTCTTAAATCATGTTGAATGTGGTAAATGACTCTAATAAAAAGAACATCTTTTCCCAGCCTTCAAAAGAGAAATTTGATATTTTCGGGAGTAATTTCTCTCCTGATATATATTCTTGTCTGTCTGTTGTTGTGATTAAATACATTTGACCGCGTCACATGGATGATTTGTGAGCGAGGTAATAGATGCATTTATGGTTTGCGCCATTCGACCCTCCTTTATTTTTATGATTGGATCGGGCCGTACGACCTCAACACTACTTGTGAATGCTTATTGATTGGTATATTGCTGTAGATAGAACTATGTTATAGGCCCTGAAATGTAAATGGTTAACTATGATATAATCTAGTAAACGACCAATTGCCTCAAGTTGTATATCATAATTCTTTGTGCTATCCATGCTTAATATATCACTTATCATATTATTTGACCCTAGTAGGTGTCATGTCAACCTCTCGTCTTTACTTCTTCGAAATTAGACAGGATACTTACTGGGTACATATTGTTTATGTACTTATACTACACTTCTGTACTTAATTGTACAGGATCTGAGACAGGTACTTCTAGTTACCAGGTAGGTGCATATCCTTGATTCGGCAAAGATTCCACGGTGATCTGCTTCCTTTCCATGTCGTTCAGCAGCCCGATGGAGTCTTTTCTTTACTTTTGGCTGTGTACTTCATTTCAGATAGTAGGATTATATTATTTTTTTGTATATTCTACTAGCTGCCCACACACTTGTGACACCAGATCCTGGCACACACATTATAGACATTTCTTTTGGGAATTGTATAATTATTTTGGTATATAACTGATTATCACTCGTTTTAACTTCAAGTTCAGAAATTGTGGTACTTATTTTGGTAAAGTAAAATGGACACTTATTGATTTTTCTATGTTGGCTTGCCTGACAATGGTTTTGGGTGCCATCACGACCTATAATAGTAATTGGGTCGTGCCAACATGGTATCAGAGCACTAGGTTCAAGTAGGTCTCACAAGTCATGGGAAAACCTAATAGAGTCTTGTGGATTGGTATGGAGACGTCTGTATTTATCTTCGATAGACTATAGGGTATTAGAAAACTACCCTTTATTCATTTCCTATCGTGCAGTGGATGGTACACTAAATTTCTCCCTTCTATTCTCTCACAGATGGTGAGTACATGCACGAGAGATGTTCTCGACTTGGGAGGCGTTGCTCCCCTTGTTGCTAGAGGCCGAGGTAGAGGCCGAAGGAGGGCACCGGCTCGATGTAGGGGACGAGGGCATCCCAGAGTTGTTCCAGTAGCACCACAAGTAGATCCTGGGGGAGATCCTGCTATTGAGGAGCATGGCTAGGTGCGCACAGCTGAGCCTACCCCGGAAGACTTTATGATGACACCAGGTTTTTAGGAGGTCATGGCCCTATGCTAGAGTTCATGGATACCATAACTCAGGCTGGTTTATTTCAAGCAGATCCAACCATATCACAGGCAAAAAGGGGAGCACAAACTCCTACTACTCAGGCTCATAGTCATACAACTGTAGTGTATCAGACTCCGAATGTACTACACGCAGATGGGGCTCAGCTAGTTGTTGTAGTGGTGCCCAAGCCCAGACTAGCTACGAATGGTGACCCGCAGAAGCTGTTGGATAAATGGACTAAAATTCACCCTCCTATTTGAGTGTCATGAGGATGCTTAGGATTTCTTTGATAGGTGCCGGGACAGACTGCACAACATGAGGATATTAGAGTCGCGTGGGGTTGATGTCCTTTGGCTTGACTAATGCTCCAGTAGCATTTATGGACTTGATGAACAAAGTGTTCAGGCCTTATATTGATTCCTTAGTCATCGTCTTCATTGACGACATCTTGATATAGTCCCGTGGCCTGGGGGAGCACGAGCAGCATTTGAGAGTAGTACTTCAGACCTTGCGAGAGCAGAAGCTATATGCTAAGTTCTCCAAGTGCGAGTTCTTGCTAGTGTTAGTGGCATTCTTGAGGCATATTATGTCAGGAGAGGGTATTAAGGTGGATCCCAAAAAGATTGAGGCAGTTTAGAGTTGGCCACGTCCTACTTCAATGATCGAGATCAGGAGTTTCCTGGGGTTAGCAGGTTATTACAGGCGATTCGTGCAAGGGTTTTCATCTAATTGCATTACCTCTGACCAGATTGACCCAGAAGGGAGCTCATTTATGATGGTCCGATAATTGTGAGGTAAGCTTTCAGAAGCTCAAGACAGCTTTGACTCCGCACCAGTTCTTGTGTTTCCTTCCAGTTCATTATACGATATATTGTCACGTTTTACGCGTTGTCTTGGGATGTGTATTGATGCAGGAGGGGCACATTATTGTATATGCCTCCCTCTAGCTGAAGATGCATGAGAAAAATTATCCTGTGCACGATCTGGAGTTGGCGGTGATTGTCCATGCTCTTAAGATATGGAGGCATTATTTGTATGGGGAGTGATGTGAGGTTTACACTGATCATCGTAGCTTGCAGCATCTGTTCAAGCAGAGGGATCTCACTTTGAGGTAGCGTAGGTGGCTTGAGTTACTGAAGGATTATGACATCACCATTATTTATCATTCGGGCAAGGAAAATGTGGTCGCGAGTGCCTTAAGCAGGAAGCTAGAGAGTATGGGTAGCTTGGCATTCATTCCAGCGGAGGAGTGGCCACTAGCTTTGGACATTTAGTCCTTGGCTAACAGACTTGTGAGGTTGGAAATTTTAGAGCCCAGCGGAGTCCTTGCGTGTGTTGTTGTCCAATCTTCATTATTGGGTGAGATCAAGGCCCGATAGTTCGATGATACACATTTGGCAGTTCTCAATGAGACGGTGCTACAGGGTAGTACCAAGGAGGTTTCAATTGGCTAGGATGGTGTCATGCAACTTTAGGGTCGCCTATGTGTTCCTAATATTGATGGCTTGAGGGAGAGGATTCTAGTGGAGGCACATAGTTTGTGGTTTTTTATACACCTAGGTGCTACGAAGATGTATCGTGACCTGAGGCATCATTATTGGTAGCGGCGGATGAAGAAGGACATAATGGAGTATGTGGTGAAGTGTTTGAATTGCCACCAGGTCAAGTATGAGCACTAGAGGCCAGGCGGCCTACTTCAGCAGATGCCCATTCCTGAGTGGAAGTGGGAGCGCATCACTATGGACTTCGTAGTGGGATTGCCCCGGACCTTACAGAAGTTTGATGCAGTATGGGTCATTGTTAGCATGTTGACCAAGTTGGCGCACTTTATTCCAATTGTGACTACTTACTCTTCAGAGAGGTTGGCTCAACTTTACATTTGGGAGATAGTCCAATTGCACGGTGTGCCTATTCCATCATATCAGATAGAGGCCCTCATTTCACTTCCCATTTCTGGAGAGCCGTTCAAAGTGAGTTGGGGACACGCGTGGAGCTCAGTACATCATTTCACCCTCAGACTGACAAGGAGTAAGAGCGGACAGTTCAGATTCTGGAGGACATGCTTAGGGAATGTGTGATTGACTTTGGAGTATGATCGTTTCCAACTCGACGCTACACCAAGGTAGTAAGAGTGGCTCACAATAGCTTTTACTCGAATACAGGTCGGGATCAATTTCCTCAGGGAGCTAGTAGTGGAGTTGGATTTTCTGTCTAGCCTAGAGATGTGTTTGTACTCCTAATTTCACTTAAAAAATTCTTGGCTTTTGATTTTATAACTACTATTATAAAACTAATGATTAACGCTAAATTATGTTACTAGAATATTGCTAAGTTATATCTAATGGGAAGAAGGGCACTAGGACGTCACCTAGGTGCCTAATTGATGGGTAGATATTACTAAGGATAGATTGACATATTTGGGGCTTATGCTATAACCGTTGCACAACTGTACCCACTCTCACACCTTTCGGTAGAGAGAGTGATTTTGCCCAATTGACTCTCTCGAGGACAATTAGATCAAGAAACTAGGGATCAAGTAGGGTGATTACTCTCTCGAGATTTAACCCGTTAATTGGGACTCTCATTTTTCATGAGTCCATCCCAATTCCTTGTTGGGTCTATTTTGGGGTCATAAACTCTCTTTCTCAAGAAGAGTCAAACCCACAATGCATGAATCAGTGTTTGCAACAACCAATTCTTGAGTAAAAACATAAAATCAACCCAAATAACAGACACCCATAATCAATCTAACCCTAGATGGCAACAACCACCAATTACCCACACTAGGGTTGAGCCACAACACTAGCTAATGGGTTTACCTATTCATGTTTGAAAGAGAAAATGAAGAAATAGATGCAGAAATAAGCATATTAATTAATTACTAAAAAGAAATCACAAGAATCTATCGTAAAATTAAAGCTACAGTGCCAAAAATAGCTATAAAACTGAGTCTCGCGCACGCAGCTAAGTCTGGAATATAAAACTTGAACTAAAAATGGTAAAATCTTCTATTTATACTATGCTAGAAAACTGGACAAAAATACCCCTGCGGGGTCAGTGCGGGCCGCATAAAATAGACCGTGGCCGCACTGGCTCTTGGACTTCACATTTTTGCTTCTCTGAACTTGGGGACCGCGGACTGCGTGGAAGTGTATCGCGGCCGTGGAGGGAGTCAATTTTTGTCAACCTCTCTAAACCGCATCCCCGCGGATCACACAAAAGAGTAGTGCGGCCATAGAGCTTAACCGCGGACTGCGAGAAATGTACCGCTGCTGTGTAGCCTTCGGCCTGATTATACTAACTCTCTGAATCTCCAAGTGCGGCTGCATTCACTTTATCACGGTCCGCACTAGGCCCTCTTCTCCTCAATTCACTTAATCTTTGATACATGAGTAGGTTTTACTTCTTTTTAGCCGATTTTTGACATTTCGTCACTTTGTCGATCAAACCTGCAATCAAGCACAACTTGTGAGTATTTTGGGACTATTTTGTAGCAATTTATAACCAAAGCATAGGCAAGTAGGGGCATAAAACATGTTAAAATCCCGACTTATCAACTCCCCCAAACTTAAACATTTGCTTGTCCTCAAGCTAACAAAATGAGACCCACCCCTTAAAGGACAATCCAAGTAATTCCAGCTATCCTAAAGTAACCTCAACAAGCATCAATTGGGACTAACAATTGCCCTCAATACAAATGCATCATTAACAATATTTAAACCTTGAAAACTATGGATCAAGTGTGACACAAGAGAATCAAGAATTGACTCATTACATCAAAGAGCTCTCTCAATTGCTTTAGTCAGTGTGGGACCCAAACTCATACATCCACAACTCTCCCTAAGCGAACCTCCCTTTTAGAGTATAAGCACAAAAATCGAGGTTAATGGGATTTCACTCGTCTCTCTCAAGGAAATGTCACAAGTCCGGCTCTAAGTACCATATGCTTGACCCTCATGTAAGTATCCACTAATGCTAGCGTCACCCAACTCAAGATCATACAGGGCTTTTGTGGAGTCAATGTAAAGTCTTTTGGGTAAGGGTAGGCTATGATTTTGTTCAAGTGGGTTCAATCTTCCCTTAAGCACTTCTTTTGATTCATTTGTCACAATTCAATGACTCTTTGAGTCATTTCACCTCTTCCAAGGGATTAGAGAGACACATTGTCACTCTTTCTTATGCAATTCAAAATATTTCTCTTTTTTCTACTTTTTCCACACCTTTTTAACTTTTGTTTTTCTTGAATCCCTTTTTATTCTTTTTCACATTAGGCTTTCTTTTTGTCTTTTTCTTTTCTTTCTTTTTCATTGCCTTCCTTTTGTTTTGCTTTTGTACCATTTTACCCTTTTTTGTTTCCTTTCTTGTCTCTCCCCCAAAACTTAGACTTTGCCATTACTCAAGGGAAGATGTGGGTGCCAAGAGAGGGTAGAATTTAAAATGGGTATAGGCTTGTAGCATTAGTTCATGAAAGAAGAAGGTTTAAGGCTCAAAAGGGTTAGCTAGGGATTATCTCATTGGTTGGTTATGGAATTGTTCAACTTATCATTTGGATCAAGGAGAGCCTATAATCACTTCTCGAGTCGAATTTCACTCAAACTTTTGCCTCAACAAACATTCAGGGCATGTTCTAGACCATTGGCTCGGGACTTGGACTCATAATTCAATTTCTCACCACACACACTCAAGGATTGCTAAAAGCGTAGAGTCGAGGGCCCACAACAACCTTAGATACGATTGAGCACACAATGGTTCCGAAAGACCACATTATGTTTGTTTGGTCAACATTAGAGTCTCAAGGTCACTACTTTCACCATCCTAAACACAACCACTTGTCTTTGAACATGGGATCAAAGGCAAATGTGTTTGGCCCAAGTGAAGCTATGCTTGAGATACCCATAACTACAAACTATCAAAAATGAAAACAAAAAAGGACTCAAACCCTTAAGAAGGTTGTCATGACATCTATCATTGGGAAGAGCCACCCGGTTCGCACAATACTCCACCCTTGGAAAGAACCGTGGCATTAAGAAAACCAAGGGTTTATTGAAAATGCCAAAAACAAAACAAAAGGCTACGAGTGTATCAATAATGCTAAAAACAAAAAAAATTGCAAAAATAGAAAATAGAAAATAGAATGAATATGTACAATAGGGGATTAGAATATACAACGGGGGATGAATATGTACTAAAATTTAACTTTATATACAGACCAAAGAGAGAATAATAAGTACGAGAAAAGTAGTCAAATGTAAAGTTATATACAGACCAACATAGAAAATTACAGAAACATAAACTAAGTCAACTAGTATATACAGTCATCCAGATAAAACAAAAAAGTAGGGCGCACCCCCACGATCAAAATTGGCATTGTCCCCAATGCCAATTAGCAAAATAAGCATAAAAAATCACTAGAGAGGATATAGGGGCTCCCTAAGCCTAGTCCGCCTGCATGGGATCATCAGTGGTCAACAAGTCCTCTGTATATGCGGGAACCTCAGACTGGTTCCCGGTCTCCTGCTGCTCAGCTATTGGGATTGGGGCCTATTCCTGGACCGGCTGGATGTCAGGTGCATCATGTGGAAAACTAGTGGAGACCTCCTGTGGGAATGCCACCTCAATAACTGCATCAGCTGTACTGGGAGCTTCCTATTCTTCCTTGGCAGCCTGGGTGCCTGCTCCTGTTGTGGCTCTACTACTGGTGCTGCTGCTGGGGCTGGGTCTAGGGGTGGGCGTTCGGGCAGTTCGGATTGCATATGAAATTTTGGTTTGGATTTTCAGTTTTCGGATTGACAAAATGACAATCCAAATCCAATTCAAATAAGTTCGGATTGGATAGGATTTTTTTTAAGTTCGATTTTGGATTAATCGGTTTTGATATTTTGAATTTTCAGTTTTGAGCTTATAACTTGAGATGTTTCTTCTTTTTACAAAAATAAATATCCAAATGAAGTACTTATATTAAACCGTCTGAAAAGTTCTTCATTTTCACCGCGATCATCCAAATGAAATATTAAAGCAATGAAATTATTATATAAAAAATATAAAAAAATAATAGAGACGTTAATACACAGATAAGAAGTAGAAATAGTAAAACAATGTCCAAATATAAAGTGTTCTCAAAATAACTTAGTACTCCCTCCGTTCCAATTTATGTGAACCTGTTTGACTGGGCACGGAGTTTAAGAGAAAAATGAAGACTTCTGGAATTTGTGGTCCTAAACAAGTCCAAATGGGGCCCAGAGTATTTGTGTGGTTATAAAAGCTTCTCATTAAGGGTAGAGTTGTAAGTTTAAGCTAAATTGTTACCAAATATAAAAAGGGTTCATTCTTTTTTGTGCAGACCAAAAAAGAAATAGGTTCACATAAACTGGAACAGAGGTAGTAATTAATATTGAATATATATGGTATATCTAATGCGTAGGGTATTGAACTTATTACTATTGACATATGAATAATGGACTAAATATAAAGTATAAGAATTTCAGATTTTCGGATATCCAAAAATCTAAAGAACTAAATCCAGTATCCAATCCGAAATCCAAAATTTTAAAAAATTAAATCCAAAATCCAATCTGTAATCCAAAAATCCAAACCAAAAATTCAAGAAATTCAGATTTTGGTTTGGATTTCGGGTTTGCCCAAAGTATGCCCACCCCTAGCTGGGTCCTCGAATGCTAAGTCTAGAGGTATCTAGTCCGCCAATAGCTTGTCCACATCTGCTCTGAGCTCCTTCATAGACTCCTTGGAAGCCCGTGATTTCCTTATCTTCTTATGCTCCCGAGCAAGCTCCTTCAAAGCCTTGCCCTGTGACTCCACTGCCTTCGAGAAGGCATCTTGTGTCTTAATCATCTTTTCCTGGTTCTCCAAGTGATTCTTCAGTGTGTCCTCAATAGAATGAGGAATTTGAGATGTCTGTGGGGCAGATTGAGCCTCAATAGTGGAAGATAGAGTAGACAACTTGAATGTCGTAGTTGACATGCAGTTGTTCATGCTATGAAGTGTCTGGATCAGCTGATGGGCAGTGATGGGATGTTTCCTGGAAGATGGGGTCCCCAGGTTAGCTGAAGTAGAGGGGCCAGCAGTAGAGTAAGGTCCTGGAGGCAAGTCAGTAGTAGGTGCAGCAGGCTTAGTGGATAGGTCTACTGAAACTGGCTCCTCAGATTGGCCAGTTAGGGCAGATGCAGGAGGCTTGTAGTTGCTGTCTTTAGGGTTGTCTGGGCCCTTCATACTGAACCAGGAGAATCTAGCCACTGGCTTGACCTTGATATCAAATGGTTTCTTCTCCACTTCTATGTCCTTGAAGTACATGGCGAGGGTATTGGGAAAAGGGTAGTTCCGATCATGCTCAAGCCCCACAGCGGAAATCACACGTGACATCACATTGCCCACATTGATATGGTACCCTGCCATAATTGATGCAACTAGAATAGCCCGGGTAAGTGGAATAGTCTGATCGTGGGTAGTGAGGTCAAGCCGACTGCACACAAAAGTCAACCACCCTCGAGCCTCAAAGTTAAAGGTCTTCCGAAATATTTTGGTTCCTGCTTGCACCCATTTTGGAACAATACCCGGGATTGCCAGCTATGAAACTAACCACGGACGAACTTCTTCACCCATTGCCAAATTTTCATTATAGAGGGTCTCATCCTAGTCATCAAACCCTAAGTATTCATTGAGTGCCTTCCCAGTAAATATCACTGTTTTGTTTTGCACTTTGGTTACTTTGGTGCCCTTCAAGATGTGGGCCACATTGATATAGTACTCCTTGACCATGTGCTCATTTGCCTTTACACAGTTACTCCGAAAGTGCTCCCAACCCACTCGAGTGCGAAATTGTCTATGCGCATTTGGGAGTTGGGGTAGAAGATCTCGCTCAACAAAACGTTTTTCCAGAATCAACTTTCGTAGAGGCCACCATACCCTAAACTTGTGGAATGCTAACTTATTGACGAACCTATCCTCCCAAGTTGCGGGATCTCTAGTCCGGTCAACACCCCCAACCTGAGGTACACCACTCTGGGTCACCTCCTCATCACTATCCACACCACCTCCATCACTTCCGCCTGCACTCTCCCCAGATACTGAAGCTGTAGGGGAGGTGGAGTACCCACCGCTGCCAGCTACTGAGCCTTCAGACGACTCAGAAGATATACATTGTGGAGCTTGGGAAGCTAGAACTGAGGGAGCTGGAATTGAGCCGGAGGAGAGGTCTTGAGAAGGCAGGTACTCAGTCCCCGATTGGTCATCAGCTGGTTCAACAATGTTCAGTATTTTCCTTGTTTTCGGTCTAGGTTGGGGAGTGAGTTTAACTTGTTTTCCTTTGCTTCCCTGGGAGGAATCACCTTGGCCGGGTTGGTTTGCATCTCTTCCTTTTTGCATTACCATTTTCTGCAAACAAACATATCTAACATTGTTAGTTTAAGCACGGGCAGTGAAACAGGTGAATGAAATATATTGCAGACAACAGATGAAGTATTGCAGACATATTTGCAGAAAATATCACCGCGGCCCGCAAAAAAGAGAGTGCAGCCGCATTTGAGGCACCACGAACCGTGCTAAGGTGACCGCGGTCCGCGCTGGGCAAAGGCCCAGAATATCATCTCTCTAAATCTCTCTACAGCGGTCCACACAAAATGGGGTCGCGACCGCGGTGGCCAGAGCGGACCGCACAAAGTGTAATGCAGCCGCGCTGGAAGCAAGTTTAGTTTGCAGTAAAATGAACACCACAGTCGGCATAGAAAGGCAACACAGACAACGTTAGGACACCGCGGACCGCGCTAAGGCGAACGCGGGCTGCGCTGGGTAAATTTCATGGGAACTAAGTTAGGGTTTCAATTATTTTGCAAACTTGTTCAAATTTTTCACCTACTTTGTCCCTATTCAGTTCACCGATTGATTAGGCATATCAAATACACAACGCAGCAACAAATACTTCCCTACGCTAACAGTTGAATGAAAAAGAAGAAGCTATAAACTACTAGGCAAGCAAATAAAATGAAAATATGAAATTAGTCAATCAAAAATGCATGAAATGTTACCAGGTTTGCGATGATTATATGCAATTAATCTAAGAAAGCAAGAATTTTGAGTAGTGAAAGGATGAACAATAGTTTTAGGGCTCTGAGGATTCAAAGTTCGAAAAGTGTAAACTGAGGCCCTTGGGCTCTATTTATAGAAAATGATACGGGCCCCATCCTTACCTACCAGCACGACCGCGGACCACGCTGGATTTGTTCATATAAAGTTTTCAGGAGACGACCTCCGCGGACCACACAAAAGCAGACCGCGGCCGCGAAGGTCCACCGCAGTCCGCACTAAATGCAATGAGTCCGCAGTGAGTAACTTCAGAGAGCACCTCATTAAGACCATGCCAGTGCGGTCCGCACAATGTGTACCGTGACCGCACTGGAAAACTTCATAGACTGTGCAATTTATTTTTCCAACTTGTTTTGCACTGCATCAACATAATTCCTATAGCATCTCAACACTAATTAGCTCAAAAATCCTAAACTACAAAGAAAAATCAAAGAAAAAGAAAAAGACATTGATTGCCTCCTAAGAAGCGCCTGATTTAACGTCGAGGTACGACGCGGGTTACCAACACATCATTTGAAATGAACCACAGCCACAACATGGCTATCATCAATCTTCCCCAGATAATGCTTGACACGGTGCCCATTCACCCTAAAGACTTAACCATTTTTGTTCTTCAAATGTAGAGCACCAAATGGGGTTACACATATAACTTCAAATGGCCCACTCCACTTTGATTTCAGCTTTTCGGGAAACAACCTTAGACGGGAGTTGAACAAGAGGACCAAATCACCAACCTTGAACTCCTTTCCACGAGCATATTTTCATGCAAGTACTTCATCTTGTCTTTACACAAGGGCAAACTAGAGTATGCATGGAATCGGAATTCATCAAGTTCATTTAGTTATTCCACACGAAGGTTGGCCCCAACATCCCATTCAAGATTAAGTTTCCTCAAGGCCCACATAGCCTTATACTCCAATTCCACCAGTAGGTGACATGCTTCCCCAAATACCAACCGGTACCGAGATATACCAATTAGGGTCTTGCACGCGGTCCGGTAGGCCCATAGAGTATCATCTAAATTTTTGTACCAATCGGTCCGATTTGCATTGACGATTTTGGACAATATGCTCTTGATTTCTCTATTTGATACTTCAACTTGACCACTTGATTTCGGATGGTAAGGTGCAGAGATTTTATGCTTAACACCATACTTAGAGAGCAAGGTATCAAAAGCCAAATTACAAAAGTGCGAACTACCACCACTAATGATTGCCCGGGGTGTACCAAACCTTGTGAAGAAGTTCTTTTTAAGAAATTCCACCACACTCCTAGATTCATTGTTGGGCAAGGCCACGGCCTCAACCCATTTTGACATATAATCCACTGCAACTAGAATGTAAGTGTTCCCACACGAGCTAACAAAAGGACCCATAAAATCAATACCCCAAACATCGAAGATATCAACTTCAAGAATCATGTTAAGAGGCATCTCATCTTTCTTGGAAATCCATCTCGCTCATTGGCATTGATCACATCTCTTTACCAAATCACTAGCATCCTTAAACAAAGTCGGCCAATTGAAACCACAACTCAAAACCTTCAAAACCATCCTCACCCCTCCATGATGGCCACCATAGGGAGAGGAGTGACAAGTCTCCATATTGCTCAATTGTTCACCTTCCGTGACACACCTTCTAATCACATCATCCATGCAAATTTTAAACAAGTACGGATCATCCCAATAAAAATCAAAGCTATCCCATTTGAGTTTCTTCCTTTGGTAGGAAGAGAGCTCACATGGAACAATTCCGGCCACAATGAAATTGGCAATGTCCGCGAACCATGACATGTCACACATTGACACGGAGAGAAGTTGCTCGTCGGGGAATTTATCATTTATCTCAAGGCCGTCACATTGCCTCCCTAATTTCTCCAACCGGGACAAATGGTCCACAACTTGGTTCTCACTTACCTTCCGGTCCACTATTTCTAAGTCAAATTCTTGAAGAAGCAACACACATCTTATCAATCTTGCCTTGGAATCTTTCTTGGTCATCAAATACCTAAAGCGGCATGGTCCGTGTGCACAATCACCTTGGCCCCCATAAGATATGGCCTAAATTTTTCCATGGAAAATACAATTGCCAACAATTCCTTCTCCGTCACCGTGTAATTTCTTTGAGCTTCATTCATAGTCTTGCTTGCGTAGTACACATAATGGAACATTTTTCTAACTCGTTGACCTAACACCTCCCCCACTGCAATGTCACTTGCATCACACATTAGATCAAAGGGCAAACTCCAATTGGGTGCGGTGATGATAGAAGTTGTGGTCAACTTGTGCTTTAAATGTTCAAAGGCCTCCATGCATTTTTCATCAAAAACAAACTTGGCATATTTCTCTAGCAACTTGCAAAGAGGATTCACAACCTTCGAGAAATCTTTGATAAACCACCGATAGAACCCGGCATGCCCAAGAAAACTCCTCACCGGTTTGACAGAAGTGGGGGAGGGAGCCTTGAAATCACCTTGATCTTAGCATTGTCTACCTTAATCTCATGCTTAGAAATCTTGTGACCCAACACTATACCTGTCACACCTCCTTTTTTACCTACACCCACAAGAGCGTGAAGGAATTTTTCCAATTAAAGGACAATCAAAAGGGGATTTGTTATTAAAATTCAGAGTCGCCACTTGGGAGATTAATGGTGTCCCAAGTCACCGGTTGAATCCCGAATCGAGGAAATTATTGACTCTGTTTAACAGTCCGTGATCCAGAAATCCAAGTAAGGAATTCTGTTAACCCAGGAGAAGGTGTTAGGCATTCCCCGGTTTTGTGGTTCTAGCACGGTCGCTTAACTATCATATTTGGCTTATTTATTTGATTTTAGTACATGTTTTGACCTATGTGTTTTTAACTTTGAACCGATTTTATTATTATTATTTTAAGAGAATTGCAATGTCATGAAAACATGTCTCGAACTTCGTCACATAAATGCACCCAAGATTTTTGACACATTTCGACTTCTTTGAGATTTGGATTTGGGTCACATAAATGTGCACCCGTATTTAAGAAGGTAGAATCATTAAAGACGCGCCTAAAGCAGCTACGTGTTTATACTTTGCGAGGGCCATGGAATTTGCTAAATTGCACGCCTCGAATTCTAAGGTTTATTTAAACATTAATTAAAATGAGGGCCACGCGATTGTCGTTTTTTGTTCGGCATGGCGCACATCGGACTAGATGGAACTAAATTACTTAGTAGCCTATAAAAACTCATTCTACTATTAAGAAAGTTTATTGGAAATTGCGCAAACGCATACCCCAACCTTAATTTTGGAACTCATAATTACTCCTCGCAAATGTCATACTGCTAGCGAATGAAATAATTGACAAGAATGAAGTCAAAATAATCCAACGCTCAAATTACTAAAGAAAAACATTGAAATGAAATAAGCAACAAAAGGAAAACATTGGCCAAGGAATTGAACAAGACCATTTTGCTTCGAGGAAATTTATAGTACATCATGAATTCATCAAGACTGTGTGAGCTAGAGTAGTGTCCTAGGAGAAATCTTCTTCAGTTGATTTTAAAAGAGTAACTAATAACGCTGCCATTTGTTTTGAAGGAACTAACAGTATAGTTTAAACAACCAAGCACAACATTGAGAAAATTTTGAAACAACAAGAAAGCCAAAAATAAGGGTGGAAGTAGAACCACTACGCAACCTTCCCAAGGAAATTAAAAGTCAGATTTTACACTAACTACTGATGCCATTAACACACTATTCACGTAGTAAACGATTCCAAAAAAACCATTGTCATGCCATTTACACAAATAGATCAACCTTTTGTTCAAACAATGTCCAACTTCAAATATAATGGGCGTAAACTTACACAATCAGAATACTCCAGACTCAATCACAGCTCAAACAAGTGTTCTTATCATATCAAAGTGATATAGCTAATCAAAGGGGTAACTCTATTAAGATAAAGTTTCTACAACGAAAAGAGAATAGACCTTTAAACCTTAAGGAACCTAAGCATAAACGAGAGAATTTAACTACATGATATGCGAATAATTAAACCCAACACAAGTGATTTGAACCAGCAAACATCTGGCTATCAATCACCCCAGAAATCAAATATCATTCGATACCAGACTTAAATCTAGCCCTAAGATGCAGATACAAAGCCGATCTAATTTGTTAAACATAATGTGTAAAATTACAATACGGGAAAGGCAAAGAAAGCAGATGGCATTAAACTGAAACTAAAGTAAAGCCAGTACAACCAACGAGAGACAGCTCTCTTTCTTCATTTCAAACCGGAAAAAACATATCCTCATAATAATAGCCCTATGTAAGCATCAATTCCACTAAAGGGGTTCAATAGAATACCTGGAAATGAAAGGAAATAAACAGAAGGTGAAACTCAGCAGATGAGCAGAGCAACAGCAGCACAGCAGTATATCAATACCACTAGCTCATTTCAAACAAAACATGCTGTGGAACAACCCAGATTCCACCCTCTATCAAAAGTACTCGAAACTGATTTTAAACTAAGCCTTTAAAGGACCAAATTCCGACTATTTTCACCTTAAATGAAACAACAAACTTCATAATATCAAAACCCAAACCAAATTCTAATGAAACAGTGATTTTGAGTAATTTTATGTGCTGTATTTTTTTAGAATTTTCTATCAAAATCGGGTCTGCCTTCTAAGGAAAGAAAACAATGCCTTTATAGGCAAGGCAAGTAGGGCATATTTCAGCTTTCATTTTTACACCTTACCCCCCTTCTTAGTTTTTATTTTAGCTTAGGGGCCCTGATTTTCTAACTTGTTCTCCAAGTAAGTACTAACAAAACTACTAATTGCCCTTCTCAACCTCACCTAGAAGCTTCTAAAGTTTGTTATAAAAGATTCCATAACCCTCAAATGCCTAAACTACCCTCCCAGACCCTGATATTTACCCCTCAAAAACCAGTCTGGGTCAAGGATCAATTATGACACAAATGAATCAAGATAAAACCCAAAGACCTAGCCCATAGTACCAGGAACCTACTTGGGCCCGATTAGCAACCATCTAATTAACCAATTGTAAACAACAAATAATACATGATGACCTAAATGTTCTACTGATTAAAAGTAATCCGACTAACAAAACAAAACTGACTTTAGAAACTATTTATACTAATTAATCAAGATGACTCACGATTAATCATGCATGAACCATAAAAATAAAAATAATTTAAGAAAAGAGGAAGGAACAGAAAGCAGAGAAACAAATAAAAAGAAAAATCAAACTGAAGAAAGAAAGAAATACCTAAAGGAATCAATTTGGGGAATGGAGAAGGCTGCCTGGGTCTTCAACTCTTTGAACTTTCGGCCAAATATGATGTTTAATCGTGTGTTCTTATGAAAAACAGACAAATAAAAATCATTTTTGACCTAAATCTTCCACAGAACCCGATTTGGAATCGTTTTGGGATTCTATGGTTCAATTCGATCTAGGATTCGAGGCGGTTCATAAGGATTTGAAGGAGATGGAGTAGGTTTTTGGAATAAATGGGAGAATGGGGTTCAGGGGTGTTAGTATGAGGTGGTTTGAGATCGCCACCGCCATCGGAGGCGGTGAGGATTTGGGGGCGGCTCAACTAGGGTTTATAAAATTTGGAGTGTCACAGGGAGATTCGAGGTCGTAGGGTTGCATATTTGGGACGGGGAGGCGGAGAGGTTTCTAGGGTGTTGTTTTGGGAGTGATTGGAGTTGTCTATGGCTTCACCGCCGGTCTGAGACACTGGAGGAGATAGGGCGGTGGGTTGAGGTTTGTTTGGGTAAATAGGAGGACGAGACAATGGGAGGGGGGGTCCCTTTTCAGACATATTTTTATTTACACCCCTCGTTTCGGACCATTGGATCTCAATGATCCAACGGTTGGGATTGACACTTCAATGAAACAGTGGCGTTTTGGCCAAGGACGAGGTCGTTTAGGTTGCGTTAGGAGGCGGACCAGGTATGAGGGGAACTTGGGCTTGGACCAGGGTGGGTGTGGGGAGAACAATTGACTTGGGCCAAATTACATGGATTTGGCCCAAAACAGGCTTTCTTTTTGCTTTCTTTTCTTTTCAATTCCCCCTTTTTTCTTCTTTTAAAATCCTTTAAATTAAATAAAGAATTAAACCTAAGCTAATTGCTAATAACATTATTCTATCAAATTAGCTCTAGATAATAATTACCAAAAATGAATAAATAGAAGAACTATTAAAATTCCAAAACTAAAATTAAAAACAAAAGTAAACTGTTTTTGTGATTTTTTTTTGTATTTTTGTGAACTTCTAATTACTAAGTAATTCCAAAAATGTGCAAACTTAAACCCTAAATGCAATGCATATATATATATATATATATATATATATATATATATATATATATATATATATATATATATATATATATATATATATATATTTTATATTTTTTATTAATTAAAATGTATAAACAAAATGCAAACAACTAACATAAAATGCCACAAAAATTCGTAAAATTGTAAATATTAAAAGAAATTATTTTGTTTTGAAACTATGGGAATAATTCATATAGGGAAAAAATCATGTGCTCACGGCTGCCCCTCTTTGCTCGGAAACACGAAGAGTTTTCGTGCAAACATAAGTGAGCGGATACGAGCGATTTTTGCCCGTTTGAATATTCCATGTGAGGCATTTTTGAAAGATTTGACCGCACCCTGCCTCTGAGGTTGCCTACATATGCTTGGCTAAAAAGGAATCAGGTCAGTGTCGTTCAGGAAAGGTTGGTAGCTAGGACTACCAGGAGCTGTGATTTCACTGATGTTGCTATTGCTACTGCTTGTTGACCTCCCTTATTACACCATATTGAAACAAAAAGAAGCTAGCCTAAGCTATGGTCTATGAATTACAAAAATCCTATCTATGTCTTGATCTTGCAATTCTTATTGCCTTGAACTTGTGATCGGAGACATTTTGCCATTCCTCCGAGTGATGCTTGACTACTGAAATTTGAAATATATGCCTATATTCTCTAGGCGGGCTCCTGACTGCTAACACTTGAAATGTATTCCCTTATTCTCCAGGTGGGCTCCTGATTGCTGTCACTTGAAATGTATTCCCTTGTTTTCCAGGCGGGTGCCTGATTTTAATAAAATAGACAAACAAAGAAAATTTTCTGCCCCAGTTTGGTAGCTGGGCGTGTCATGTTACCAAATATTAAAAATTTGACTGCTAAATTTGAGTTGTACTTCCCTTGTTCTCCAGGTGGGCGCCTAATTGCTGAACTTGAAATGTATTCCCTTGTTTTCCAGGTAAGCGCTTGAGTTCGACAAAATAGACAAACAAAGAAAATTTTCTGCCCCACTTTGGTAGCTGGGCGTGTCATGTTACCAAATAGTAAAAATTTGAAAGCTAAAATTGAATTGTACTTCCCTTGTTCTCCAGGTGGGCGCCTGATTGCTGAATTTGAAATGTATTCCCTTCTTCTCCAGGTTGGCGCCTGATTGCTGAACTTGAAATGTATTTCCTTGTTCTCCAGGTGGGCGCCTGATTGCTGAACTCGAAATGTATTCCCTTGTTCTCCAGGTGGGCGCCTAACTTCAACAAAATAGGCAAACAAAGAAAATTTTCTACCCCAGTTTGGTAGCTGATCAAATAGTAAAAATTTGAAAGCTAAAATTAAATTGTACTTCCCTTATTCTCCAGGTGGGCACCTGATTGTTGAACTTGAAATGTATTCCCTTGTTCTCCAGGTGGGCACCTGATTGCTGAAATTGAAATGTATTCCCATTGTTCTCGAGGTGGGCGCCTGACTTCGACAAAATAGACAAACAAAGAAAGTTTTCTGCCCCAGTTTGGTGGCTGGGTAGCTTCGTGAGTTGTTAGCAAAATGTAAATCACCTAAGCTATTGATGCAATGGGAGTAAAACTAAAGACTTGACTGTAATGTATGATCCTGTGAGTAACACCAAGGACATTTGAAGTAGCAAATTCATCAGACTAAGATTTAGATCCTAGGAGAAAATTCATCAGACTAGGTCTTTTGTTATCTTAGGAGAAAGCTTCATCAGACTAAGATTTTTATCCTAGGAGGATGGTCATCAGACTAGGTTTTCTATCTTAGGATAAAGATTCATCGGACTAAGATTTCGATCCTAGGAGAAAATTCATCAGACTAGGTCTTTTATCTTAGAAGAACAATTCATCAGACTACGATGTTGACCCTAGGAGAAGATTCATCAGACCGGGTCTTCTGTTATCTTAGGAGAAATATTCATCGGACTAAGATGTTGATCCTAGAGGAAGTTCATCAGACTAGGTCTTTTGTTAACTTAGGAGACAAACTCATTGGACTAAGATGTCGATCCTAGGAGGAAGTTCATCAGACTAGGTTTTCTATCTTAGGACAGAGATTCATCAGACTAAGATTTAGATCCTAGGAGAAAATTCATCAGACTAGGTCTTTGTTATCTTAGGAGAAAGGTTCATCAAACTAAGATTTTTATCCAGGGAGAAAGGTCATCAGACTAGGTTTTCTATCTTAGGAGAAAGATTTATCGGACTAAGATTTCGATCCTAGGAGAAAATTCATCAGACTAGGTCTTCTATCTTAGGAGAACAATTCATCAGATTACGATATCGATCCTATGAGGAAGTTCATCAGACCATGTCTTCTATTATCTTAGGAGAAAGATTCATCAGACTAAGAAGTTGATCCTAGGAGAAAGTTCATTAGACTAGGTCTTTTGTCTTAGGAGAGATATTCATCAGACTAAGATTTAGATCCTAGGAGAAAATTCATTAGGCTAGATCTTTTGTTATCTTGTAATCTTAGAAGAAAGCTTCATCAGACTAAGATTTTTATCCTAGGAGAAAGGTCATCAGACTAGGTTTTCTATCTTAGGAGAAAGATTCATCGGACTAAGATTTTGATCTGGAGGAAAATCCATCATACTAGGACTTTTTATCCTAATAGGAAAAATTGTGAAAAGCAATGGTAGCATTTTATGCACACTAACAAGACCTGCAAGAGCAAAAAATTGAGAAACTTCCCTTTTGTCGGCTCTTCTCTTCTTCCTTTTCTTTTTCCTTCTTTTCTTTTTCCCTTACTGTTGGACCAACTTTCTTGCACTGCTTTGTTCCTGTTTCAAATAAAGAAAACTTGTAAGTTTAAAATGTGGTGGTTAGTTCGTGGTCATGAACTTTTAAGGCGACCTGATATCCTCCATTTGTTGTATTGCATGAACTGGAATCTCTCAACCTTTATGTCTCATACGAATCATAAAGCAGGACACTTGTCGCCCCCTCATTGCCCATGCTGTTCTTTCTTGACTTAACCACTGTCCTCAGCCTCGAGGTCTATTGCTCCTTCACTTGTCATGATAACTGATTCTCACTCGAAGACTTTTCTTGTTTCTGAACTAAACACTTCCTTTGTCACCCTTAACACAAAATATACCTCTTCTCCGTTGCATGGTTCCTGAATTGAGACGTACCAAACCTTTGTATTTTCCACGAACACCAAAGCATGTCAATTGCCATCTACTCAAGATGTAGGTTGTCCTTTCTTGACTTAAACCCCTGGTCCCAGACCTTGAGGTCTGCAGCTCCCCTATTGGCTATGATGACTTTGATTTTTGCTTGGAAAGTCTTGCTCGTGACCGGTTTAACATCCTTTTATCAAGCTTATCTCGGGAAATACCTTTGGTCTGTTCGTTCTGACCCTTCATTTGAGACATCGTTCATATACCAAGCTTTTGCATTTCACAAGGATCCCCAAGCATGTTAATTGTTGCCAACTCAGTGTGCCTGCTGTTTTCTCTTGACCTGATGCCTTGATGTGTTCACCAGATCCCGTTTTGTTTAATTGGAAAGCTTGGTGGCAGATTTTGAAGTCATTTCTCACTTGTTATGACCAAACAGACTCAGGAAGAGGAAGTAAACATGACCGAAGGAGCATAGTAGGAGGATAATGAAAGGGATGATTCCTAACAAGAACACTACAAAGTATGAACCTAGCGGATGTGGATACCAATTCTAACGACCTTGACATGCACCTACAGCCTATTCTGTTTAGAAAATCTGATGTTCAGCTCTTGTTGTACCTTTTTGCCATGAAACTGGGCTTCAATGCTCCGCTTGCCCGATCTGATTCACAGTCCTTATTCAACTTGTGGCACCCATAGGGTTTTCACCATCAAGCCTCTCTCATTTTGGTTTTCTCTCAACTCACTTCACCTTATAGTGCCCGTGAGGGTTTTCACCAATAAGACTCTCTCATTTCCATCATTTTTCTTCTTGTACCGGAGTGTTTTCTTCTTGTACCAGAGTGTTGCCCCTGACATGATTCACCTCTACTCGCTTGACTCGACATTTCTTGAAGACTGATTGGAAGGTATTTCTTTGAATCGTAATGCATGCTTATGGATGGGGTTAGAAAGAAGGGTATCAGGGCTCGAAACGACTCAACATGGGTTTAAGATTACAACTTTCGGAACCAGCTTTCTCACAACAACCACAACTTCTGCCCCAGTTTCTTTCTTGGGGACCTTTTGGATTCTATTTTGGTGTGATTGAACCTCAGAGAGAGGCTGCCTACGTACCCTTTCGGGATCAAGTCAAACGTAGTTCAGGCCATAAAATTTCTTCGTTGTTGCGATCTTTCCTTTCTTCCACTCTTCCTTTTCTTTCTTTTCATTTCTTTTCTTTTCCTTCTCTTTTCTTTTCTTTTTCTTTTCTTTTTTTTTCTTTTCTCTTCTTTTTTCCTTTCCTTTCTTTTCTTTTCTTTTCTTTTTCCTTTCTTTTCTTTTCTTTTTTTTCTTTCTTTTCTATTTTATTGTTTTTCTCTTGTTTCTCCACTTACTTTCCCTGCTCGGGCTTACAAGTTTTGTCATTGATTTCGAAAGAGGGGTATGCAAGAAAATAACCGAGGCACAAAGGGGTAACAAAGGATAAAGTATTTGGATAGCAGAACAAAATGCCTTCGTCATTCCAATCTCCAAAACATGCCAAGTACAAACTACACAATTAAACAGGCTGAGGAAAACATACGTAACATCTTTTAATTTCACCAAAATTAATGACCATAGCCACGCATTTGCCTTTTACATTTATCAATTATCCAGTGCCATTGGAAAACAATCTCGTTACCACGAACGGCCCCTGTAAACTTTGGGCAAACTTGACTTTCGCTTCAAACCGAAGCGGCATGATGCATTTCAATAGTATTTCTTTATGTTCCATCTGCCCCCAATTTCACTTATTTCCCTCGAATGTCCCTATATCTTCAACATTATTTCGTCATTTCATTACTAAACTATCTCGTAAAACCAAGCTGAAAATTATGCGTGCATGTCATGTCACTAGAACCGGCCTGATAAGAATTGTAAAAGGAGAAGAAAACTAAACAAAATGACTAGAAATAGCGGGAAACGGAGAATTACATTAGACTGATGGTGAAAGGGTTTAAACAACAGAACACACAAACAAACCTAGACAGCACTAAACAAGCTATTACGGCAAAATAAAAAGATAGAAGGGGGTTTGAGTCACAATACAATATCCGGATTAAAACCCTAAATATAACCCGGACAATAGAAATGACAACAAAATAAACGACCAAAACTCCACTCTAGCCAACCAAGTGATGGAGCGTCTTTCCAATCACCAAACTCGACATCTTAGCCACTCAACTGCACATCAAAATTTCTGGAACCTTTACCGATTTCAATATCATTGACTTCATTCAACAAGTTTCTGAGGGGATTCTCATACTCCTTGTCACCACGGATCTTCGCCACAAAACGTGCATCATCATGTGAAGGCAAAGAATTCTGTGCAATGTTCTGGGTGGCACTGCCCTGGACTGCAATTATCCCTTCCTGAATCATTCTTTCTATCTCTCTTTTTAAATCTCGGCAACTTTCAACATCGTGCCCCTGGGAATTGGAATGGTATCCACACCTTTTATAAGGGTCAAAGCCTCTTGCACGCTTGTCCACATGATTTGGAGGAATCGGTGCAATCAAGTTATAATGCTTTAGTTTCTCAAACAAGTCTGCATATGGCTCTCCCAAGGGGGTGAAAGTTTCCTGCTTCTGTGCCCTCTCTTGCTTGAAATTTTGGTCGGCCCGCAAACCCGCTCCAGGGGGATTCCTGTAGGCTCTGAGAGGTGGGTAGGTGTTTTGAGTTGGATAAGTATTTTGTGGGGTAGGTGCGTGCCATTGCGCATGGGTAGGATGTTGGGAGTATGTTTGGGCATGGTGCATAGAGAAGTAGGGATCATGGGGTGGGTAATAGTGTTGTGGAGTGTGGGGATAGGGTTGGGGACGGGGTCAAGGTTGATGGTAATATGGTGATGGGCCCTTAGAGCAAGTTCTCGAGTCAACTACCGCCACATCTTCTTTCTTTTTCTTTCCCAATACCCCTCTAGTGCCGCTCTGGATAGCCTGGGTAGTTCCCTTGATTGCCGAATAGTTCATAATCTTGTTGAATTTAAGCCCCTCTTCCACCATACTTCCCATTTTCGCTACCTCATTGAAAGTTTTTCCCATTGCTAACACCAAGTGACCAAAGTAAGTCGGCTCCAAAGCCTGCAAAAAGTAATCGACCATCTCTCTTTCTTTCATCGGAGGGTCGACCCTTGCGGCCTGTTCTCTCCAGCAGAACCCATACTCCCTGAAGCTCTCCCCGGGTTTCTTCTCAAGTTTTATTAGTGACAAGCAATATGGAACAATTTCTAGATTGTACTGAAAATGGCAGGCGAATGCTTGTGCCAAGTCATCCCAGGTATACCACCTACCATGGTCCTGTTGTGTATACCACTCCAAAGCGGACCCACAGAGACTCTAGCTGAAGTACGCCATCAGTAACTCTTCTTTTCCACCTGCCCCTCTCATTTTGCTGCAGAATCCCCTCAGGTGGGCAACCGGGTCACCATGTCCGTTATACAGATCGAACATAGGAATTTTGAACCCTACTAGTAACTGAACATCCGGGAACAGACACAAATCCCTATAAGCCACACTGACTTGGCTACCCAATCCTTGTATGTTCCTAAAGGACTACTCCAGACTTTTTACTTTTTGAAACATCTCTTCCTGTTCTGGGTTCTTAAGTAGTTTTTCGAGTTTCGCCGGGAACTCAAAGTGAGGGGTGTAGGAATATGGCTCAAGAACTTTAAAGGTAGGCTCGGGGGGATAATACTGGCTATCGTGGGCCTAAAACAGTGGCTCACTGGAAGATCTTTGCAATGTGGCAGGTGGAGGCGCCACAAAGACAAGGGTGATTGGTTGAGGAGGGTTTTGTTTGAGTGGTGGAGCTTGGGGAGGATATGAGGTGGTGCCATAACTCTATTGGTAGAAAGGTAAAGTTGGAGATGAATTCACAACAGGAGGATCCTGAGATTGAGCCAAAGGTGGGATATATGCTGGATTAAGGGGATAAACTGGCGCTGTCTGACCCTTAGCCCATGCTTGATGCATTTCGGCCATTTGCTGCCTATTTTTATACATTCCCCCCCCCCCATTGCATTAACATCTATCACCTCTACATCTTTCGCGGGGTCTACAATACTGGTATCTGATTCTTAGCCTGTCATTTTCAGCTTTTCTTTTGATCGGGTGTTATAGAAATGGGTTGCCAGAATGCCAATCAACTAACCACCTGCCTGGACTCATCAACGACAACTTTCTTAGCGGTTAGATCATTAACAAATAGATAGCCGCCCTTTTGGGGAATGAATGCACCTAAGCAGTTAACAGTTTTCTATTATGCCTTTCCTTGGCCGCATGCGTCATCCCGGCTTTTCTTTATTTCCAATTGCAAACTTTCTCTTTCTTTGTTTTCCTTTTTTTCCTTCTTTTCACTCTTGCCTTTGTCTTCTCTTGTTCCTATCTCTCCCTCTTTCTTGTTTTTCCGCTCTTTTCTTTTCTTTTTACCTTTTTTTTGTTTTTCCTCTCTTTTCTTTCCTTTTTTTCTTTTGGTTATGGTCGAATCCTTATGAAGATTGCCTATGTATCATGAACCCGCATGAATCAGACCGGGCGTAGTTCGTGAAGATAAAAGGTAAAAACAATAAAACCTATTTTGGAACTTTCAATTTTTCACAATAGAACAAACTTTGATTACAATGATTTAAAAGCTGACAAACTTAAACAAAACTAACAGAATCTGACGAAAACACGAAATAAAGACTTTAAAATCAAACAACCCACATACTCTAATCAAAAGAAATACAACAACAACAACCCAGTATAATCCCACAAGTGGGGTCTGAGGAGGGTAATATGTACGCATACCTTACCCCTACCCCGGGGGGCAGAGAGGCTGTTTCCAGGTGACCCTCGGCTCACGACATCAACAAGAGACGATAAGTTATTACTATCAATAGACTCATACTAAAAATAACATGAAATACACAACATAACACAAAATAACAACATAGCAGCAATATAAGAAATATAAGAAATACGAAATAGATGTAAGGTATACTAATATCCAACAGATAACTCCCTGTATCGGTATCTGATCAGTAGCCTCCTACGATTACCTCATAAATAGCTAGTCTCACTCTAGTGCGCTGTGGAAATATCCACAACTTCCCCCTAACCTACAACTTTAATAGTCGACCTCCACAATCCCCTATCAAGGGCCATGTCCTCAGTAATCCTAAGACGCGCTAAGTCCTGCCGTATCACCTCTC
>MU778273.1:104705-143809 GCA_026770625.1 Nicotiana glauca
CATCTTGTCCTCTATGGGGGCCACGCCCACCTTCTCTCGAATGTCTTCATTCCTAATCATATCCATCCTTGTATGCCCGTACATCCACCTCAACATCCTCATCTCTGCTACTTTCATCTTCTGGGTGTGTGAGTTCTTAATCGGCCAACACACGGTCCCATACAGCATTGCAGGCCTAACCACTACTTTATAAAACTTACCTTTTAGTAACATTGGAACTTTCTTGTCACATAGGACTCTCCCGTCGCTAACCTCCACTTCATCCAACCCACCCCTATACGGTGTGTGACATCCTCGTCGATCTCCCCGATCCCCTGAATAATTGACCCAAGGTACTTGAAACTACTCTTCTTAGGGATGATTTGAGAGTCAAGCCTCACTTCCACTCCCGCTTCCGTCGGCCCCGCCCCAAATTTGCACTCGAGGTATTCCGCCTTTGTCCTGCTCAACCTGAAACCTTTAGACTCAAAGGCATGTCTCCAAACCTCTAGCCTTTTGTTGACGTCGCGTCGTGTCTCGTCAATTAGGACTATATCATCAGCAAATAGCATGCACCATGGCACCTCCCCTTGAATATGATGCGTTATGGCATCCATCACCAGGGCAAATAGGAAAGGGCTGAGTGCAGACCCTTGGTGCAACCCCGTAACAACTGGAAAATGCTCGGAATCGGCTCCTACTGTCCTCACACGAGTCTTAGCTCCTTCATACATATCTCTAATCGCCCTAATGTAGGCTACCGGAACCCCTTTAGCCTCTAAGCAGCTCCATAAGACGTCCCGAGGAACCCTGTCGTACGCTTTCTATAGATAAATAAACACCATGTGGAGATCCTTCTTCTTATCCCTGTACTGTTCTGCCATCCTCCTAATAAGATGGATAGTTTCTGTGGTAGATCGCCCCGGCATAAACCCGAATTGGTTGTCTGAGATAGACACCGTCCTTCGCAGTCTCCTCTCTACCACTCTTTCCCAGACTTTCATGGTATGACTCAGTAATTTGATACCTCTATAGTTGTTACAGCTCTGGATATCGCCTTTGTTCTTATACAACGGAACCATTGTACTCCACCTCCACTCTTCAGGCATCCTATCAGTCTTGGATATCACATTATACAACCCAGTAAGCCATTCTAATCCTGCTCTACCCACACACCTCCAAAGTTCAACCGGAATTTTGTCTGGCCCGGTAGCTTTGCCCTCCCCCCCCGCTCATCTTACGTATTGCCTCGATGACATCATCGACCTCAATGTCCCTACAATAACTTAATTCATGGGGAATGTTAGCGTTTCTCAATCCACCTAGTACAATATCCTAATCCCCTTCTTCATTTAGGAGTTTATGAAAGTAGGTATGCCATCTCCTCTTAATCTGGTCGTCCCCCATCAAAACTTTCCCGTCCTCATCTTTTATGCACCTCACCTGGTCTAGATCCCGAGCCGCCCTCTCTCTCAACTTAGCGAGTCGGAATAACTTCTTCTCCCCGCCTTTGTTACCTAGTTCCTCATACAGACGAGTAAAAGCTGCCGTCTTAGCCTCCGTTACTGCCATTTTCGCCTCCTTCCTAGCTACCTTATATCTCTCCCTGTTCGCTCTCTTCTCCTCCTCGCCCGTGCTCCTTACTAACCGTAGGTAAGCTACCTTCTTCGCTTCCACTTTACCTTGGACAATTGAATTCCACCACCAGTCTCCTTTATGGCCACCGGCGCGGCCAGAAGATAACCCCAACACATCTCTCGCCACCTTCCTTATACAATCAGCCGTTGTCGATCACATAGTGTTTGCTTCCCCACTACTTCTCCAGGCTCCTATTTCCGATAACTTTCCTTCCAACTCCTGAGCTTTATACTTAGTCAAGGCACCCCACCTAATCCTCTGGCGGCCTCGTATTGACCTCTTCTTCCTCCTTATCATAATTCCAAAGTCCATCACCAAAAGCCTATGTTGTGTTGCAAGGGTCTCACCCGGGATAACTTTGCAATCCACGCACCACCTTCTATCGCCTCTTCTGAGGAGGAGATAGTCAATCTGAGTCTTCGCCACCGAGCTTTGGTAAGTAACCAAATGCTCCTCCCGCTTCGGAAAACTTGAGTTCGCAATCGCTAGATCGAATGCCTTGGCAAAGTCCAACAGCGAAGTGCCTCTTCCATTTCGCTCCCCGAAACCAAACCCGCCATGAACCTCCGTATAACCACCTGCAGACGACCCAATATGCCCATTAAAATCTCCTCCTATGAATAACCTCTCGGTAGGCGGGATACTACGAACGATATCATCTAATCAAAAGAAATGCAAATTCAAAAACAGACTGACAGATTCCTTCCCCTATATGCCAATTTTAACCAAATGGCTATTTTTGCAAACGTGGCCCCTTCTTAATTTCACATGAATTTTGAGGCCGGGGAGGATTATTTTATGACACTTCACAAATTTTTCCGTTCTTTTACGAAAATAGCCTTTCGACAACTGAAAGATACCTAAGGCTATCTTGGCAAGAACGGTTTAAGACACTGCCGAAGCTGGATCGACATATTTTGACCAAAATCCAAACGGTATTCACTTGACCACTAATTATTTTTTTTTCCAATTAAAATAAAAGACCTGATTTTACAAACGCGACCTTTCAGCACCTCGGTGGCGAAGATTTTAAGGCTGCGTTGGCTAACCGGCCAAAACCTTGAAAGCTGGCCAAAAGGTGGATGTTCTTGCAAAAGAAGCTTTCCGACACCCTTTTAGGGACATTCGGCCATTTCTGACAAGAATGGCTTCACCTGACTTATTTATGCCAAAATTAAAAACTTAGACATTTTTTGGCATTTTTGCAGAGGGGATGGTTGGACCCGATGAGGGTTGCCTACGTATCACACATCCGGTAAGAATCAAACCAGCGTAGTTCGGGCCGATAAAACTAACTATTTTCGAAAACAAGACTCTTTTTCATTGACAAATACACTATTTCGGAAAACAATACTCTTTTTGTATTTTCTTTTTCAACAAACTATTTGACTATAAAACTCTTTAGTTTTTTTTTTCTTTTTCTTAACCAATAAAGCAAGCCATTTTATTTTGAAACCAAATCTTCTTTTCCCTTTTCTTCATTTTTTTTTTCATTTTTCTCAAAAATTCGGTAGAATTTCGACACTATTTTGACATTGGTTGTTTTTTGAAAACGGATAATTATCTCTCTACACTGCTATTTCTCTCTTTTTTTTAATTTTTCCAAATACTCCAAAGCCGGTCAGCATGCAAGTCTGAGACAAATAAATGCACATGCAACACGTGAGATGCATCAGGATGGTCTTTTTTATTTCAGGTTACCAATCCTAGACGGACCTAACCCCTGTGTTGAGTCCCCTATGGCAAATGCACGTGATGAAAATAAGTGTTCCTACTAGGGATCCGACATGAAGTCAAGTTATTCTGGGTTCAAAACCTGGGTATATGTCCTAGACTGTGTACCCGAGCGGACAACTCGAGTCGAGGAGGGGACTATGTACCGGGAACCAAAAGGCCATCCGGCTTAGTAACTTGTCCGAGCCTCTTTCTTACTACAAGGTATGATACTAATAGAATAGGGAGTCTCAACCAGTAAGAAAATCCCCGGAGGTGAGAAGAGAAGGGTTTCGGCACAATTTATATACAGTTCAGATAATATCAAGGCAGTAAAGCATTTAGCACATTCAGCAGGAAACATGTAGGAAAATCAAATAAAGCCAAACATAACAATTATCTTAATCTCGAATTCTTAAACCCTGAACCGAAATTTTCGGTTTGTGTCCCCAGCAGAGTCGCCAGAGCCATCACACCTCCTTTTTTACCTACACCCACAAGGGCGTGAAGGAGTTTTTCCAATTAAAGGACAATCAAAACAGGATTTGTTATTAAAATTCAGAGTCGCCACTTAGGAGATTAATGGTGTCCCAAGTCACCGGTTGAATCCAGAATCGAGGAAATCATTGACTCTGTTTAACAGTCTGCGATCCAGAAATCCGAGTAAGGAATTCTGTTGACCCGGGAGAAGGTGTTAGGCATTCCCTGGTTCTGTGGTTCTAGCACGGTCGCTCAACTATCATATTTGGCTTATTTATTTAAATTTAGTACATGTTTTGACCTATGTGCTTTTAACTTTCAACCGCTTTTATTATTTTTATTTTAAGAGAATTGCAACGTCGTAAAAACATGTCTCGAACCGTGTCACATATATGCATCCGCGATTTTTGACATATTTCGACTTCGTTGAGATTTGGATTTGGGTCACATAAATGTGCACCCCTATTTATGAAGGTAGAATTATTAAACACGCGCCTAAAGCAACTACGCGTTTGTACTTTGCGAGGGTTATGAAATTTGCTAAATGGCACGCCTCGAATTCTAAGGTTTATTTAAATATTAATTAAAATGAGGGCCACGCGATTGTCGTTTTTTCTTCGGCATGGCACATCTCGGACTAGATGGAACTAAATTACTTAGTAGCCTATGAAAACTCATTCTACTATTAATAAAGTTTATTGGAAATTGCGCAAACTCATACTCCGACCTTAATTTTGGAACTCATAATTACGCCTCGCAAATGTCATACTGCTAGCTAATGAAATAATTTACAAGAATGAAGTCAAAATAATCCAACGCTCAAATTACTAAAGAAAAACATTGAAATGAAATAAGCAACTAAAGGAAAACATTGGCCAAAGAACTGAACAAGACCATTTTGCTTCGAGAAAATTTATAGTACATCATGAATTCATCAAGACTTTGTCAGCTAGAGTAGTGTTCTAGGAGAAATCTTCTTCAGTTGATTTTAAAAGTGTAACTAATAACGCTGCCATTTTGTTTGAAGGAACGAGCAGTATAGTTTAAACAACCAAGCACAACATTGAGAAAATTTTGAAATAACAAGAAAGCCAAAAATAAGAGTGGAAGCAGAACCACTTCGCAACCTTCCCAAGGAAATTAAAACTCATATTTTACACTAACTACTGATGTCATTACCACACTATTCACGTAGTAAACGATTCCAAAAAAAACCATTATCATGCCATTTACACAAATCGATCAACCTTTCATTCAAACAATGTCCAACTTCAAATATAATGGGTGTAAACTCACACAATTAGAATACTCCAGATTCAATCACAGCTCAAACAAGTGTTATTATCATATCAAAGTGATATAGCTAATTAAAGGGGTAACTCTATTAAGATAAAGTTTCTACAACGAAAAGAGAATAGACCTTTAAACTTAAGGAACCTAAGCATAAACGAGAGAATTTAACTACATGATATGCGAATAATTAAACCCAACACAAGTGATTTGAACGAGCAAACATCTAACTATCAATCACCCCAGAAATCAAATATCATTCGATACCAGACTTAAATCTAGCCCTAAGATGCAGATACAAAGCCGATCTAATTTGTTAACTATAATGTGTAAAATTACAGTATGGAAAAGGCAAAGAAAGCATATGGCATTGAACTGAAACTAAAGGAAAGCCAGTACAACCAATGAGAGACAACTCTCTTTCTTCATTTCAAACTGGAAAAAACATATCCTCATAAGCATAGCCCTGTGTAAGCATCAATTCCACTCAAGGGGTTCAATAGAATACCTGAAAATGAAAGGAAATAAATAGAAGGTGAAACTCAGCAGATGAGCAGAGCAACAGCAGCACAGCAGTATATCAATACCGGTAGCTCATTTCAAACAAAATATGTTGTGGAACAACCCAGATTCCACCCTCTATCATAAGTACTCGAAACTGATTTTAAACCAAGATTTTAAAGGACAAAATTCCAACTATTTTCACCTCAGATGAAACAGCAAACTTTAGAATATCAAAACCCAAGCCAAATTCTAATGAAAAAGTAATTTTGAGTAATTTTATGTGCTGTATTTTTTCAGAATTTTCTATCAAAATCGGGTTTGCCTTCTAAGGCAAGAAAACAACGCCTTTATAGGCAAGGCAAGTAGGGCAGATTTCAGTTTTCATTTTTAAACCCTACCCCTTTCTTAGTTTTTATTTTAGCTTAGGGGCCCTGATTTTCTAACTTGTTCTCCAAGTAAGGACTAACAAAACTACTAATTGCCCTTTCACCCTCACCTGGAAGCTTCTAAAGTTTAATATAAAAGATTTCCTAACTCTCAAATGCCTAAACTACCCTCCCAGACCCTGATATTTACCCCTCAAAAATCAGTCTGGGTCAAGGATCAATAATGACCCAAATGAATCAAGATAAAACCTAAAGACCCAGCCCACAGTGCCAGGAACCTACTTGGGCCCGATTAGCAACCATCTAATTTACCAATTGTAAACAACAAATAACACAGGATGGCCTAAATGTTCTACTGATTAAAAGTAATCCGACAAATAAAACAAAACTAACTTTAGAAACTATTTATACTAATTAATCAAGATGACTCACGATTAATCATGCATGAACCATAAAAATAAAAATAATTTAAGAAAAGAGGAAGGAACAGAAAGCAGAGAAACAAATAAAAAGAAAAATCAAACTGAAGAAAGAAAGAAATACCTAAAGGAATCAATTTGGGGAATGGAGAAGGCTGCCTGGGTCTTTAACTCTTTGAACTTTCGACCAAATATGACGTTTAATCGTATGTTCTTATGAAAAACACACGAATAAAAATTATTTTTGACCTAAATCTTCCACAGAAACCCCATTTGGAATCATTTCGGGATTCTATGGTTCAATTTGATCTAGGATTTGAGGCGGTTCATAAGGATTTGAATGAGATGGAGTAGGTTTTTGGAATTAAAGGGAGAAGGGGTTCAGGGGTGTTAGTCTGAGGTGGTTTGATATCGCCGTCGCCACCGGAGGCGGTGAGGATTTGGGGGCGGCTCAACTAGGATTTATAAAATTTGGAGTGACACAGGGAGATTCGAGGTCGTATGGTTGGATATTTGGGACGGAGAGGCGGAGAGGGTTCTGGGGTGTTGTTTTGGGAGTGATTGGGGTTGTCTATGGCGTCGCCGCCGGTCTGAGACACTGGAGGAGATTGGGCGGCGGGTTGAGGTCTATTTGGGTAAATGGGAGGACGAGAGAATGGGGGGGTCCCTTTTCAGATATATTTATATTATTACACCCCTAGTTCCGGACTATTGGATCTCAATGATCCAACGGTTGAGATTGACACTTCAACGGAACTGTGGCGTTTTGGCCAAGGACGAGGTCGTTTGGGTTGGGTTGGGAGGCGGACCGGGAATGAGGGGGACTTCGGCTTGGACCAGGGCGGGTATGGGGAGATTTCAATTGACTTGGGCCGAATTACATGGATTTTGCCCAAAACAGGCTTTCTTTTTGCTTTCTTTTCTTTTCAATTCCCCCTTTTCTCTTCTTTTAAAATCCTTTAAATAAAATAAAAAATTAAACCTAATCTAATTACTAATCACATTATTCTATCAAATTAGCTCTAGATAATAATTACCACAAATGAATAAATAGAAGAACTATTAAAATTCCAAAACTAAAATTAAAAACAAAAGTAAACTATTTTTGTGATTTTTTGTATTTTTGTGAACTTCTAATTACTAATTAATTCCAAAAATATGTAAACTTAAACCCTAAATGCAATGCATATATATATATAATTTTTTTATTTTCTATTAATTAAAACATACAAAGAAAATGCAAACAATTAACATAAAATGCCACAAAAATCCGTAAAATTGTAAATATTAAACGAAATTATTTTGTTTTGAAACTATGAGAATAATTCATATAGGGCAAAAATCACGTGCTCACAATACCTTCTTCAACCATAAAATGGTATTTTTCCCAATTGAGAACGAGGTTAGTTTCTTTACATCAGGCCAAGACTCTATCCAAATTTACCAAGCATTCTTTAAAGGAATCCCCGTGTCATCCATAAAAACCTCCAATATGTCTTCCACCATGTCAGTGAAAATAGCCATCATGCAACGTTGGAAGGTCGCCGGAGAATTGCACAACCCGAATGGCATACGGGAGAAAGCTAATGTACCATATGGGCATGCAAATGTGGTCTTGTCTTGGTCCTCCGAGGTGATTAAAATTTGATTGTACCACGAGTAACCATGCAAAAGGAAATAGAAAGCTCGCCCCGCAAGGCGATCAAGCATTTGGTCAAGGAACGACAACGAGAAATGATCCTTCCGGGTCACCTTGTTGAGTTTCCAGTAGTCCATGCAAACTCTCCTCCCGGTGATGGTTCGAGTGGGAATAAGCTCATTGTTGTCATTTGTCACCACCGTCATGCCTCCTTTCTTTGGCAAACATTTGAATGGAGAGGTCCATAAGCTATCGGAAATTGGATAAACCACACCGGCATTAAGCCACTTGATAACCTCTTTCTTTACCACTTCTTGCATTGCCTCATTTAGTCTTCTTTGATGTTCAAGTGAAGGCCTTGCATCCTCCTCCAAGATGATTTTATGCATGCAAAAGGCGGGGCTTATACCCCGAATATCGGCCAATATCCATCCAATCACCTTCTTGCGCTTTTGAAAAACTGCCAAAGTGGCGTCAACCTGCACGTTAGTTAAGGAAGATGAAAGAATAACAGGTAAAGTAGAATTTGAACCCAAGAATTCTTACCTGAGGTATGGAGGAAGTGGCTTCAACGCCAACACCAGTGGCTTCTCAATCGATGGCTTTGTTGGTGGAGTTTTGCGGTTTTCAAGATCTAAAGATAACTTCCTAGGCTCATATGAATATGAACCCATACCATGCAATACATTCACGCACTCCACTCTACTAGCATCATCATCGACATCCATGTTAAGAAGCACAGCCTCAAGAGGATCTTCAACATTTATCATGGAACTTGTGTCTTCCACTATCACAGTTGTGACAATGTCCATAAATGAACATCCATATGTGTTATAAGGTTGTTTCATTGATTTGCAAACATTGAATACCACCTTCTCATCTCCAACTCGGAATGTCAACTCACCCTCTTCAACATCAACCAATGCCTTCCCCGTGGCTAGGAAATGTCTCCCAATAATAATCGGCACTTCAAAGTCCACCTCACAATCCAATATGAAAAAGTTGGCCGGCAATATGAATTTATCAACAGGGACAAGAACTTCATCAATTATGCCCAAGGGTCGCTTCGTTGATTGATACGCCATTTGATGTCTCATTAAGGTTGGCCTAGGTTGCCCGATTCCCAAAGTCTTGAAGACCGAATAAGGCATCAAATTTATGCTAGCCCCCAAATCACAAAGGGCCTTGGCAAAATCTGCACTACCGATGGTGTAAGGGATAGTAAAAGCTCCGGGGTCCTCAAGTTTAGGGCCCATAGAATGCACGATAGCACTCACTTGATGAGTCATCTTAATTGTTTCACACTCCATTGACCTCTTTTTTGTTACCAAATCTTTCATAAACTTTGCATACCCCGGAATTTGCTCAAGTGCCTCAACCAAAGGGACATTGATTGTGAGTCTCTTCATCATGTCAATGAACTTTTTGAATTGATTGTCACTCTTTTGCTTGCTAACCGTTGAGGATAAGGTGGAGGTGGTCTAGGCAAAGGTGACTTGGCTTTGGGCACCACCGGCTCGAGTATATCAATCATGTGTTCCCTAGACGGGTTCACGGCATCTTGTGTTTCCATCTCAGCCTCATCAATATCTATCCTCACTTCGTTGTTCACATTGTTATCAACCACATCTTCAACTATCATAGGACTTACATCTTCTTGGAACCTAACATCATCATCCACAACTTGATTTTCTTTCGAGGCATTCACATCACCGCCTCTCCCACTTCTTGTTGTAACCGCCATCATATGATTCTTACCTCCCTTCGGGTTCACCACCATATCACTTGGTAGAGCACCTTTAGGTCGAGTATTCAATGATTGAGAGATTTGGCCTAATTGCACCTCCAAGTTTTGAATAGAGGTATCGTGGGAAAGCAGTTGAGCATCGGAGTCTTGGTTCCTCTTCATCATTTGTTTGAACATCATTTCTATCCTTCCCATATCATTACCCAAAGAACTAGACCCTTGAGATTGAAACGGAGGTGGATTGTTCCGTTGTTGGTACATGGGGGGCCTTTGAAAGCCTTGCCCCCGGTTGCCTTGGTTTCCGCTATTATTCCACCCTCCTTAATTGTTGTTGTTGCTCCAATTATTATTGTTCCCGTTCCAATTTCCTTGATTATTACCTTGGTTACCCCAATTGTTGTTTTGATTGTTGTTGTTCCAATTGCCAGCACCTTGTTGTTGCCCCAATTTCCTTGGGGACGCCATTGTTGATTCCTTTGATTTCCTCTATTTCCTTGGTAGTTATTGACATATTGACATTCCTCACTTTGATCATCATAGCACTCATTCGAATAACCACCACCATCATTGTTGTTGTCAAATTGCTCACAATTACCTTGAGGTTGTTGTTGCTCTCTTTGCCTCCTTTTCAACATAGAAACACCTTCCATTCCATTGACTTGGTGTGGGTTTTGGACTTGTTGCAATTGTGCCTTTGCCAATTGATTCATAGTTTTTGTAAGCTCGGCAATAGCTTAGCCATAATCGTGCAATTCTTGTGCAAATGGGTGACCATAGGATCAGCTTGGGACACATTTTCTCGGCTTTGCCATGCCGAAAAGGTGTCGGCCATTTCATCAAATACATCACATGCCTCTTGGTAAGAAAGTTACATGAAGTTCCCTCCGGCTAATTGGTTCACAATACACTGATTCGTGGTGTTGATATCTCGATAAAAAGTTTGTTGTATCATCGCCTTGTTCATGTCGTTATTAGGGCACTGCTTCACCATTGTTCTATATCTTTCCCATATCTCGTGAAAAGGTTTCGTTTGCTCTTGCTTGAATGCTAGGATTTCATCCCGAAGAGCCGCCATATGACTTGGAGAAAAGAACTTGGCAATAAATTTGTCCGACAATTTATCCCGTGTGGTGATAGAATGATTGGGGAGCCTTTCTAACCAATCCAACGCTTTACCCCGAAGAGAGAACAGGAAAAGCCTCAATCTCAACGCATCCTCGAACACGTTTGTTTCTTTGCTACCCTAGCATGTATCAACAAATCCCTTCAAGTGCTTGTAAGCATTTTGATCGGAGGTGCCCGTAAAATACCCTCTTTGCTCGAGCAAGTTCAACATGAAATTTGTAATTAGAAAGTTCCCCGCCCGGATTCGGGGAGGAACGATGGCACTCACATATCCTTGATTCGGGAGGACTTTTGGAGCCACTCTTGGCGGTGGCGAAAGAGGGTCTGGAATATTGTTATTGTTATTTGCATTGTCCTGACGGCCTCTACGTGGAGCTTGAGGTAAGGGAAGCTCATAATGATCAAGATCGTCTACCTCATCCCTCGCATTCATATTTCCAAGAGGGTCATAAGCATTGAGACCCATTTGTACCTGAGTAATCAACACAAACAAAAAGGAAGGAGAAGAAAAACACAAAACTAACTAAACAGATAGTCAACACCATAAGCTCCCCGGCAACGGCGCCAAAAAGGTGATCGCTGCCAACTCGATGCTATACCAAGGTAGGAAGAGCGGATCGCAATAGCTTTTACCCGAATAGAGGTCGGGATCGATTTCCTCAGGGAGCTAGTAGTGGAGTTGGATATTCAGTTTAGTCTAGAGATGTGTTTGTACTCCTAATGTCACTTCAAACATTCTTGGTTTTTGATTTTATAACTACTATTATAAAACTAATGATTAATGCTAAATTATGCTACTAGAATATTGCTATGTTATATCTAATGGGAAGAAGGGCACTAGGGTCGTGACGTGACCTAGGTGGCTAATTAACGGGTAGATATTACTAAGGATAGATTAACATATTTGGGGCTTATGCTATAACCGTTGCACAATTGTACCCACTCTCACACCTCTCGGTAGAGAGAGTGATTTTTCCCAATTGACTCTCACGAGACCAACTGGGTAGGCTAATTAGATCAAGCAACTAGGGTTCAAGTAGGGAGATTACTCTCTCGAGATTTAACCCCTTAATATCATTTCTCATGAGTCCATCCCAATTCCTTGTTGGGTCAATTTTAGGGTCATAAACTCTCTTTCTCAAGAAGAGCCAAACCCACAAAGCTTGAATCAGTGTTTTCAACCACCAATTCTTGAGTAAAAACATAAAATCAACCCAAATAACAAACACCCATAATCAATCTAACCCTAGATGGAAACACCCATCAATTACCCACACTAGTGTTGAGCCACAACCCTCGCTAATGGGTTTAGTACTCATGTTTGAAAGAGAAAATAAAGAAATTGATGAAGAAATAAGCATATTAATTAATTACTAAAAAGAAATCATAGAATCTATCATAAAATTAAAGCTAAAATGCCAAAAATGGCTACAAAATTGAGTCTCACGAGCGTAGTTAAGTCTGGAATATAAAACTTGACCTAAAAATGGTAAAATGTTCTATTTATACAAGGCTGGAAAAACTGGATACAAATACCCCTATGGGGTCAGTGCGGGCCGCACAAAATGGACCGCAGCCGCACTGGCTCTTAGACTTCACATTTCTTCTTCTCTGAACTTGAGGACTGCGGACCGCGTGGAAATGTATCGCGGCCGCAGAGGGAGCAGGCGCGGTCCGCACAAGTACGACCGCGGACCGTATTGCTTGGATTTGGCCATTTGTCAACCTCTCTAAATCGCATCTCCGCAGACCGCACAAAAGAGTAGTGCGGCTGCAGAGCCTAACCGCGAGAAATGTACCACGGCCGTATAGCCTTCAGCCTAATTATACCAACTCTTTGAATCTCCTAGTGCGGCAGCATTCACTTTAGCACGGTCCGCACAAGGTCCTCTTCTCTCAATTCACTTAATCTTTGATACTTGAGCAGGTTTCACTCCTTTTGAGCTGATCTTTGACATTTTGTCACTTTGTCGATCAAACCTGCAATCAAGCACAACTTATGAGCATTTTGGGACTATTTTGTAGCAATTTATAACCAAAGCATAGGCAAGTAGGGGCATAAAACATGTTAAAATCCCGACTTATCAGAGGACAGTGGGATCAGTTCCTTTCTTGGGCCGAATTTGCTTACAATAGTAGTTACCAGTCCAGCATTGAGATGGCCCCATATAAGGCTTTATACGTTCGGCGATGTCGTTCTTCGATCGGGTGGTTTGAGCCCGGAGAGCCGAAGTTATACGATACGGATCTGGTGAAAGATGCCTTAGAAAAGGTGAAGCTAATTCAGGAAAGACTTCGCATGGCATAGTCCAAACAAAAGAGTTATGTGGATCAGAAGGCGCATGATCTATCATTTATGGTCCGCGAGAAGGTTGTCTTGAAAGTCTCGCTGATGAAGGGTGTCATGAGGTTCGGGAAGAAGGGAAAGTTTAGCCCAAGGTTTATTGGACCATTTGAGGTGTTGAAGCGAGTTAGGGAGGTGGCATATGAGCTTGCTTTACCTCCCAGCTTATCGGGATTCCATCCAGCTTTTTACGTGTCTATGCTTCGGAGGTATTATGCCGACTGGTCCCATGTTCTTGATTTCAACACTATTTAGCTAAATGAGAGATTAAGTTACGAGGTGAATCCAGTTGCCATTGTTGATAGGCAGGAGCCATGTCTAAGAGGGTTACTGCGGTAAAGGTCAAGTGGAGGGGCCAACCAGTCAAATAGGCGACCTGGGAGTCCGAGGAGGACATGCGGAGCAGATATCCACACTTATTCGGCACTTCAGGTATGAATTTAAACCCGTTCGAGGACGAAGGTTTGTTTAAGAGGTGGAGGATGTAACAAACTGACTGGTCGTTTCGCCTTTTAGGACCCATTCCCCAAAAATTAGACTTCCCGCTCTTGCCTTAACTAATTTACAACCTGGGGGGATGGTTGGTTTGAGACTTGGAGGAGTTTGGGTTGAAATAAGCACACTTCACTCTTTAAGATTTTCTTAAAAGGCTAAGTTTGACTTCGATCAATATTTTTAGTAAACGGACCCGGACTTGTAATTGGACGGTCCCGGACGATCCGTAGGAAAATATTGGACCTGGGCGTATGCCCGGAATCGTACTTCGAGGTCCCTAGTCCGAGTAATGAATTTTTATTAGAAATTGTTAAAATTGAAATTCTAAAGATTTAATGAAATTGATAATGCTTGATAACATTGGTATCGGGACCATATGTTGATTTCGGTGCTAGGTACAGGTCTAAAAGAAGATTTAAGACTTGCCCGCAAAATTTGGGATCAATCCGAGTAGTTTAAGCACGTTTTGGCATGTTAGAAGTGAATTGAGAACTTGAAGTTCATACGTTTGAATCAATTGGTTTTAGGGGGTGATTCTTAGATTTAGCGTTGTTTCGGGCGTTTGGAAGGTTCGAGCGAGTCAAATTTCATGATTTCAAATTTGTCAGTAAGTTCAGGCGGTGCCTCGAGCGTCAATCGGACGAGGCTCGAGTGAAGTTGGAAAATTCGAGAAGAGCTGAAGCTTCATGTTGCTGTCATAACTGCACCTGCGGTAAGTCAGCCGTAGGTGGGAGATCGCAAATGTGGTAGCTCCCTCGCAGATGCGGCCAAGGTAGGCCCAGTCAAAGCCATAGAAGCGGCTTCAGGACCGCACAGCTCGCTTGGCCAATTCCGCAGATGCGACCTTTCTCTCGCAGAAGCGGGACTGCATCTTTCTGCAGATGCGTCCTTTCTCTAGCAGGAGCGAGACTGCACATGCGGTCCCCTGACCACAAATGCTAAAATCAATGGAGCAGTGAGCTTTATTTAATACGGGCTCTAAGTCATTTTAGCTATTTTTCACTCGCCATTGGGCGATTTTGGGGGCCTTTGAGAGAGGATTTCCACATAGCATCTTGAGGTAAGTTGATCCCCTTTATTTCTAAATTTAATACTTGAGTTTTGGGTATATTAACATACCAAGATTAGGAGAAATCAAGGGGTTAGGGAAAAACCTAGTGTTTTGATGAAACTTAGATTGTACCACAAAATTTGTTATGAAATGGAGTAGAAATCATATATTATTGATCCTTAGGTTATAGAGAATAACGTACTTCAAAAAATATCTTAATCCGGGCAGGTGGGATCGAATTTTATGAAACTTGTGTTAAGGATTGGGAATTACTTTAGTAATTAAAATGCGTACTCTTGAGCTTGTATTGACTACTTTCTACTTTGTTTAATTAGTTTCGGACCGTGCGGTTCCAAATTGAGGGTTTGAGCACGTTCTTGACATTTGAAGTACGCTATGGAGTGAGGTGAGTCTCCTATCTAACCTTGTAGGAGGGAATTATCCCCATAGGTGTAATAGTTGTATAATTTGCCACTAAATGCGGGGGCTACATACGTGCTGGGTGACGAGAGTCCGTGTGTAGCTACTATTATGCTTAAGTCCGGGCAGTTTAGGACCCAAAAGCATGTTCTATGTGATATTTTTGTGACTCTATGATTAATTTGGGGATCTCTTAAATCATGTTGAATGTGGTAGATGACTCTAATAAGAAAAACATCTTTTCCTGGCCTTCAAAAAAGAAATTTGATATTTTCGTAAGTAATTTCTCTACTGATATATATTCTTGTCTGTTTGTTGTTGTGTTTAAATAAATTTGACTGCGTCGCATAGATGATTCGCAACCGGGGTAATAGATGCATCTATGGTTCGCGCCGTTCAATCTTCCAGCAGTGCACACTTTATTTTTATGATTGGATCGGGTCGTACGACCTCGACACTAGTTGCGCATGCTTACTGATTGGTATATTGTTGTGTTCGGAACTATGTTATAGGCCTTGAAATGTAAATGGTTCACTGTGATATCATCTAGTAAAGGATCATTTGCCTCGTGTTGTATATCATAATTCTTTGTGCTATCTATGCTTAGTATATCACTTATCATATTATTTGACCCTACTAAGTGTCATATCGACCTCTCGTCTCTACTTTTTCGAGATTAGACATGATACTTACTGGGTACATATTATTGATGTACTCATATTACACTTCTGTACTTAATTGTACAGGATCTGAGGTAGGTACATCTGTTTACCAGGCTAGTGCATACTCTTGATTCGGCAGAGATTCCACGGTGAGCTGCTTCCTTTCCATTCCATTCAGCAGCCCGATGGAGTCTTTTATTTACTTTTGGCTCTCGACTTCATTTCAGACAGTAAGATTGTGTCATTCTTTTGTATATTCTACTAGCTGCCCACGCATTTGCGACACCAGATCTTGGCACACACATTAGTAGATATTTCTTTCTGGAATTGTATAATTATTTTGGTATATAACTGATTATCACTCATTTTAACTTCAAGTTTAAAAATTGTGGTACTTATTTTGGTAAAGTAAAATGGACACATATTGGTTTTTCTGCGTTGGCTTGCGTGACAATGGTGTTAGGCGTCATCACGACCTATAATGAAAAATGGGTCGTGACAGCAGGTGAAGAAGATATGTGTTATCGATTCTTCTATATGATCTCTACATATATGGCAGTTGGGGTCAATATTTAGACCAATTATAGCTAAGTATTGTCTACAGGGAATTATGTTATGAAGGCATTGTCATAGAAAGAATTTAATCTTATTTGGGTGCGTTAAACCCCAAATCCATTTAAAGTCAACTTCCCTGTCCCCATTAGAGTCCATGATAGTATAGCAAGTTTTGCTTGTAAAGAAGCCTTTTGTGGTTAGAGACCATATTGGGATGTCACAAATTGGTTTTTTGAGACGGCATTTAACCGTTGAGATGTTATCCAAGATTTCTTTGGAAAGGTTGAGAGATATATTGCAAAACCTCCAATTTTTACCATCAAAGATGTCTTTTATTTTTATTGAGTGATCCTTTTTTTAAAAAGGGCCTTATATTATTTTTCTAAGACTTCTCAAATTCGAAATCCAATAGGTTTCCCAAATTTTCATGTTTGATTGGTGGTGGGGCTGCCAAATAATCCTTTTGGAACATAAATCCCACCCCTTTTGAATGCTTTTCCGGACAAAAGAATTTTTTCTAGTGGTAGAATTATTAGCATAATTATTAATGTCACACCTCTTTTTTAGCACCCGAAGGTAATATAAAGGAGTTTTTTCAATTGAAGTGACATTATTTGAAATGGAATTATTTTATTTAATTTTTTAGAGTCGCCACTTGGAATAGTTTATTTGGTGTCCCAAGTCACCGGTTTATTTTAAAATCCCAAATCGAGGAAGTTTGACTTTATTTAAAATCTGCAAACCAAAAATTTTGTTAACCCGAGAGAAGGTGTTAATCATTCCCGGGTTCCGTGGTCTAGCACGGTCGCTTAAACTGTTTATAATTGGCCTATTATCTGATTTACTACATGTTTTAACCTAATGTGGATTTTTAGCTTTTATAACTGCTTATAATTATTTTATGGAATTATTCTGGAAACGATCTACAATAAGTTGTGGCCGGGTCGGGTCACATAAATGTACCCTCGAATTTGAAAATTAGGTCTCATAGCTACGTCACGGAAACCGTACCCGTAGCTATAATGATTCATTTACGCGCCTAAAAGTTTGCCTACCCAAATATGATCGGCCTAAAAATGCTCCTACCAATAAATTAGCAAATAGATTTGCGTAAAATGAGAAACTGAGGACACTAACAACTTATGTTGTATCTCATTCCATAACTTTTAGGTCCAATTTTATTTTAAATACGTATTATTAGTTCAGAATCACAAGATTAATTAATAGTTTATATTTAAATGTCATGCTCTCAAATCAAACTAGGATACAGAGGTGAAATAAAGAAAGTATATCTTGATCCTCTTCTTGTTTGTGCTTAGTAGAATCTAATATTGAGATGTCGGTTATTTCTTGCTTCAGCAGAATCAACTAAAAAGACTCTTCTTCATACATAAGGTCCCATTTATAGCTTCTCTGATTGTTTCAAATAAACATATAAGCAAACACAATCAAAACCATACATAATAACTAAACAGATCACATAATCAAATCACCAAACCAACAATTAACAAGTCAGAATAATAACGAGTAAAAGATTGAAGAATTAGACCTTTATAGCAATTTATTGTTTCACTGCTTTGAGCTCGAAAATATAACGGATCGCGGGACGGAAACTCGTATTGACACCGGAAAGCTCGAAACTGAAACGACCTCAATCAAACTCCACCGTGTTCCATGGTTTCGGGAATCGAAAATCAGAAAAAGAAGCTAAAATCTTAGTCGATTAGGAGGGTTTAAACATCTCAAACAAAAATACAATCCTTGCCATTAGGGGTGTTCATAAAAATCCGAAAATCCGAACCAAATCGAAAACCGAACCAAACAGACCAAAAAAATCGATACTTTTTGGTTTGGTTTGGTTTTGGTTTTGAAATTTAAAAACGGATCAAATTTGGTTTCGTTTTGAAATTAATTATTAAAAAAAAAAAACGAACCGAATATAGGAGTAGCTATTTTAAATTTATTATTACACCTATATATATGTATACTTTTGTACAAAGTTTTAAAATTTTTATAGTAAATATTAATCATTTACAATTTTAGTACAGTTCTTTACCTTTACATTCTAGTTTAATTGTTAGTTTTCTTTTCTTAAGTGTAAGAATATATTTTATGTTAAAAATACTATATTTTTATGAGTCATTAAATTATTCATCACTATTTAATTCAATAATCATCAATATATCTTGGTAAATAATAAATTTCTCAAGGAGCAATTGATTTGATAGTATTACGTTGAAAATATGGTCGCCGAAATTTGTGTTTGGTAGTGTATGTCTTATATTTAAGAAAAAACCGATAAATAATAAAAAAAAATCGACATAAACTGAATCGAAAAAAAACCAACTTAATTGATTTAGTTTGGTTTTAATATTTGAAAAATCAACTTAATTGATTTGGTTTATTTTTAGAGAAAAATCAATCCAAACTTAACTATGAACACCCCTACTTGTCATGAACGCCATTAGCCATCTGTGCACTCCATCACTCAATGAACAATCATATCAGTGCTGAAGCCAACCCATCCAAAAAAATATAGTTTGCACAAAAATCAGAAGCCAATTTCCATTGAATTCCTAACGATTAAATGGAACCGAGTGGAGTGAATGCTTGTTTTGGAATTTTCCCTCTATCTTCCAAGTGTGTGCGTGCCTTCCTTTTCTTTTTCTTGTTAAGTGGTACCGACTGGAGTTTATTTTTTCGGGAACTAGGTGCGGCTGGCTTCGTTTTTTGTGTAGACGGTGGTCGAATTTCCGGCAGCTGAAGCTCGGTGTTCTTGTTTTTGGTTATGCGGCTGAAGCTCTGGAAATTAGGGGTTGTCTAGGTTTTTTATTTTTTTATGGAAAGGGGTCTAGGGTTAAGGATGAGGTAATGGGCTAAGGTTATTTGAGTTAAGGGTAATTGGGCTTGGATTTAGGGATTTGAGTTGGACGTAAAAATTGCACGAGGCGCCTTATTTGGGGCCGCTTTTTAATCTGTAGCCGCTTTGTCTTTTTGTTTGCATCTGTACCCACTTTTTAAAAAACTTCAGCTTCCCTTTATAACTGAGAAACTTCAGCTCTAAAGCTGAAATTTACGGGTTACTAAACAAAAACTTCAGCTCTAGAGCTGAAGTTTTTATTTTATAACTAGGAAACTTCAGCTCTAGCTGAAATTTTTATTTTATTTTCAGCTCTAGAGCTGAAGTTTCCGAGTTACTAAACAAAAACTTCAGCTCTAAAGCTGAAGTTTTTATTTTATAACTGTCAAACTTCAGCTCTAGAGCTGAAGTTTTCCGGTTACTAAACAAAAACTTATAAAATAAAACTTCTGCTCTAGAGTTGAAGTTTTTATTTTATAACTGGCAGACTTAAGCTCTAGAGCTGAAGTTCGCGAGTTACAAAACAAAAACTTCAGCTATAGAGCTGAACTTCAGGCTCGGCTACTAAAATGCTGAAGTTTTGTGTAATTGCCTTTGGTACTTCAGCTCTGTGTGCTGAAATTATGTGAAAAAGCGGGTAAGCTTGCAATTTTTTGGTAAAGCGGGCACAGGTTAAAATGTGGCACAAAAAATGGGTATAGATGCAAATGCCCCGAGTTGGACCATATCTTTTTTTTGGGGTTTAACTTAGGCTAAGAAGACCAAATAATACAATATATGTATAAAGTGGAAAAATTATTTTTAATTAAATAAACTAATATAAAACTAAATACTAAAGTAAAACTAATTTTTTTTAAATTTTCAAATGTTATATACTATAATATAAATATACTAATTAACTTTAAATTAAAGATGAAAAATATATTTTTTTTGAACAAAAATAAAGTAAAAGAGTCAAAATTAGTTGAAATAACTATATTTGGCCTAAACTAAATATTTACATGCTAAAATATAAAAAATCTTTGGGAAGGTCAAAAATCACATGCCTACAACTAATGATTAGGTTTGCCCACGGAGTGGTAGCATTAGTAAGGATTCTCCCGGCTAGGCTAGCAAGATTGCAAAAGTTTTTATCATTTGCTCTATGGAGTCCAACACCTCCCTTGCTTTTTGGTTGACAAATGGTGGACCATTTGATAAGGTGAATTCTTTTCCTCTTATTGGTAGTTCCCCATATGAAATTTCTTCGTACTTTGTGAGTTTTGTTAAGAATTATTGTAGGAAGTAGGGTGTATTGCATATAATGATTAGGGATTGAGTTTAGACAAGAGAGGGAGAGTGTTGTCCAGCCAACTATATTGATAAAATTCTTTTTCCAAGCCGTTAGTTTTGCTCTCATTTTGTCAATTATGAATTGATAATCCTTTGGCCTAGGGTGTTTGTTTAATATAGGAAAACCTAGATATGTGCCAAAGGAGTCACTTCTTTTAATACCCAAACTATCGGTAATCTCTTTCATGAGAGTTTTGGGACATTTGTTAGAAATAATTTTGGACTTTGAAGTGTTGATGCATTGCCTTGATAGATTGCTAAAAAAATCTAAGCTTTTTTTGATTGCATGGCATGATTTCATATTTGTTTTAGCCATGAGGGTGAGATCATCCGCAAAGAAAAAGGAAGAAAAATTGTGACTTTTATTCCCTATAGTAATTGGATCCCAATTTCTAATATCAACTTGATAGTTTATGTATCTTGATAGCATTTCAAGATAAAGAATGAAGATATAAGGGGATATAGGATCCCTTTGCCTAATTCCCCTACTTGGTTCAAAAGAAGTACTAATAGAGCCATTAACAAGAACAACTATGGAACTAGTTGAGATGCAGTTTAAGAGGAGTTTTTTAAATTTTTGAGGAAAATTGAAGTAAGTTAATGTATGATGGACAAATGACCATTTCAACTGGTCAAAAACTTTCTCTAGGTCAATTTTAAGGAGCATATGACTTTATTTTCCTTTTAATTTATAGATTTTTGAAACTAGTTCCTGAATGATAATAGTATTCTCACACGCCCTTCTATTCTTTATAAAGCTTGCTTGAAAAGGACTAATAAGCTGTTCAAGAAAAGGTTTGAGTAGATTTGCTAGATTTTAGTGATTAATTTGTAAATGGTGTTACTAAGGCCAATAGGTCTAAAAAATTTAATGTTATTGGCATTGGGGATTTTTAGAATTAGGTAGGGGTAAGTTTTGTTAAGGTCTTGGGGGATCTCCTGATTTTCAAAAATGTCATGGCACAAGCTTGTAACGGAAGGTCCTATAATATCCCAGTATTTTTGGAAAAAGAAAGGGTGGAGGCTATCCGGACCAGGCGCTTTGAAAGGTTTAAAAGAGAAAAGAGCCTTTTTTGTCTCAATATCAAACAACGGGTTATCTAGAGAATAAAGGTATAATGAATTTTGAGAGATGTTATCTAGAGAATACAGCATGACTATTCCTCCTGCTCGGCCTTCCGCTGGCACCTCTATCAATTCTGTGAACCCAAAATCATCCAGCAACTCCACATACTTTCCCATTCTTTTTCTAACAGTACCACTATGCGAGGCCTATGGGTATCTACCATTTCCCTGAAGTTCCTCATGAAATTATAATTTTTCCCTCCCCTTATGTTCCAGATAATGATATTTGTAGGTCGATTCATAGTGATATTAAGATTAGAGTTTACCGGATCCCCATTTTCCCTCACTGCCCCTAGGACTGGGTTCCTTCTCTAGGATGGAACTAAGATCGTGGCTTTGTTGCCCACTGTTGTATCCTGAGGTGGTCTTATGTCCATTGATCATTTATATAATGCTAGTGGGAAATTGAGCATGTGCCTCTTCTCTTGTTTCTCCGTGAAGAGACACACTTTTACTCCGTCGAGACTTGATATTTCTAGGACTCTTTCTAAGAGTAGATTGAGGTGTTCCTCCTCCTACTCCAGTTCTAGCTCTACTAGTTCTGGTACTTGCACTTGGTTGTGGGATGGAGATGGAGGTTGTTGATGAGGTGGTGGGACTGGTGGCTCCTGGGCTGGCTGAGGTTGTTCTTATGGCAGGAATATGGGATTCAGCTAAGTTAAAGTTTCCGGCATGAAGAAGGGCATGCCCAGGAGAGCATTTTGTTGATAGATTGGACTGAAGTATGGAGGTAAGTTTTATTGGTACCGCATTGCATGGACAAGCTGGGGGTTTACTGAGGGTGCTAGGGGTTGAAGGATATTGTTGAGCCAAGCCTGATTGAGGTAGTTGTTCATGGCCAACCTCATGCATTTATCACTAGTTGTTCTAGGTATTTAGTGTCGTGAAGAATGATGATCGATTCATGACGATTTATCTGGATATTGAATGAGCATGCATAGACCATCAGGCCCATCTCCATCCATGACACAGGTTGTTAGTCCTGTGCTTGTGGTGGTTGAACATAAATTTTTTGTGGGTTCTCTTGTTGAGGGTGTAGAGGTGGAAGATTTTCCATGGCAATTCTGTGTTCGCGAATGATTTGAAGGAGTTTGTGTCTCCTCCTTAGAGATGATGGTATACTAGGCATTATGGATAGGGTTTTGGATACTTAAAGTGTCTAACTTAGGAATTGGGGGAAGAGGGGCTATTAGATATATGGGAGGGATTAGTTGATAGAGTAATAATTGGAGTTGCCTTTTGCATGGCGTTTCAGTCCCCAAGGTTGAGTTTTATAGGCTGATCTTCCATATCCTTTGCGTGCTCAAGTTTGGCGGAAATTTGTCCAATATGTTTTTTTCATTTGCCATTTGGATGGTATGCTTAGGGGTGGAGAGATTATCGGATCTTGAGGGAAGATTTTCCTTGAGGTTTTGGGTAATTGTAGGCTTTTTACTAAATTGCATGTTAGTAAGGTTATTTTTGACAATTTCATTACCTTTATTAGTAAGGGTAGTGTTGTCAATTAGATAGTTGTCTTGCATGGCAATATTCTTATTGTGATTAATAGTAGTAATAGAGGAAGGCACGTTAATTTCCAACATGTCAATGTCCTTGTTAGATGAGGATATTTGTTCAATTGCATGGCAAATATTGTTATTTTCTTTCAAAATTATTTTCTCCCTTGTTGGTTTCTTCCAAAACCACTGGCTCCTCACTTAGAAGGGAAAAGTTATTTTTTATTATCAATTTGGATTGTTCTTCAATCATAATGGCCGTAGATTTTGAATTGTTTGTATGTAATGAAGGAGAAGCATTCTTATGATCTTTAGATTTATATTGCAATAATTCTGTATCTAAATACTTACCCGTGTTGGCAATGAATAATTTAACTGAGATACCTGGGTCATTGGATTTTTTGATCGGATTTGCATTGGTGTGTTTTTTATTACCTCTTGTACCTTGTTGCTTGCCTTTAGTAAAAGAAACTATTTTCCATTCTTCCTGATTCTCCTCTGCCTTTGTTGTTGTTGATTGCTCCATGTTTGGTTCCTCATTGTATTTGGTTTTATGGGTAATATAAGTACATTGTTTTTCTATGTGTCCTAGTCGTCCACGGTTTTTACAAAGGAGATTTTCTCCTTCATAATGGATTACTTATTTGTTGTGGCCAACATAGAGAAAGGGTTGGACTGGAATTTTCAACGGGAGCTCCACACATAGTCTTGCATAGCGACTCCTCAGGGTGGTTGAAGTTCAAACGTCTATTTTTAGTAGCTGGTCAATCGCATTACTAATTTTTTCCAGAATTTTCCCTTCGTAAAATTCAGTAGGCAATTGGGAGAGTCTAACCCATACTGCCGAATTAGTTACTTTTTCTTTGGTAGCAACAAAATTTGGCTTCCATCTTGTAATGGAGAGAAAGTATTCGTTGATGAACCAAGGTCCTTGTTGTATAGCTTTATCCATATTTTCCTTTTTCTTGAATTTAATGATGTAGTCTTCTCCGTGATCAATCAATTGGAAGTCTTCCCTTGGCCTTCACAGCTCTTGAATTTTTTTTAAGTAGTGGTGTAACATGTGTTTGCCTACTAATTTCACAATGATGGAACTTTTCTATGGCTCGTAAATTCGTTACTTCTCTTCTTGTGTGAGTGAGATGAACTTAATACCCCGTGTGTGATTTAATGTTGTATAATCAACCATATGTCCTTCTGAGCCAATATTTGGGAATTCCATGGTGGGTTGATTGTCAATAGGTGTGAAGAACATCAAATTTGAAATTGTTAACATTTCTTTGAAGGTTGGTTTGATCGTAGGATTATTGAGTTTGGGAATATTTTGATCAATGTATGGGGGTTTGGGTGGTATTGTGTTTTAAGATGCATAAGGTTAGGGATCCATCCTTTCCTCTGTGGTGAGCAATTCAACAACTAGCTAGTCTAGTTAGCTTTTTCAAATAACTAAGTTTCGTTATGACGAGAGTCATGTGTATTTTTTTGTTGTTCTTTCTTTTATTAATGATATTATTTTATTCGATGTCATATGTAACGACCCGACTGGTCATTTTGAGCTCTAGCGCATCGTTCAGCAGTTTGGGGCCATGAGTAGCTTCACTTCAGGTATTATGACTTATACGCATGGTCGGAATTGAATTTTATGGAATTCGGAGTTGATTTGGAAAGGGAATTCTCATTTCGGAAACTTTCAGTTGAAAGAATTGACTAAGATTGGATTTCAGAGTAAACAATCTCGAAATCGGGATCTGAAGGTTCTACCAGGTTTATATGATGATTTCGGACTTGGGCATATGCCCGGATTGGGTCTTGGATGACCTGGGAGCGTTTTGGCGCCTATTGTGGAAGTTAGCATTTTGGAAGAAATTTCATAACTTTTGGTAGAAGTGCATTTCAGTGTTATCGATGTCCTTTTGGGATTCTGAGTTTGGAATTAGCTCCGTATGGCGATTCTGGAGTTGGGAGCGCAATCCGAAGTGAATTCAGAGGTCCTAAGGCCATTTTGAAGTCTTTTGGCTAAAGATAGAAATTTGAAAGTTTTTGAGAAGTCTGACCAAGAGTTTGACTTTTTGATATCGGAGTTAGATTCCAATTTTGGAAGTTGGAGTAGGTCCGCAATATCAAATGTGACTTGTGTGCAAAATTTGAGGTCAATCGGATGTGATTTGATAGGTTTCGGCATCGAAAGTAGAAGTTTGAAGTTCTAAAGTTCATAAAGCTTGAATTGGAGGTTGATTCATGATTTTAGCGTTGTTTGGTAGGATTTGAGGCCTCTATTAGCTCCGTATTACGTTATGGAGTGGGTTGGTGTGATTGGACGGGGTCCCGATGGCCTCGGGTGTGTTCGAGTTGTATCTCACTCTAATTTGATGTTTCAACGTTATTTCTTTGGACATAAAGGGTACCATATTATGAAAATGAGTTCCAAATTAAATTTTTATTGAACCATTAGATTTTTATCGTAATTACAGAGCCATAGCAAAAAGAATCGTCGAATTTGGACATCGTATGAGGGAGTTATGCTCATTTCCATGTCGGGAAAAATTGCTGGTATCTGGTGTGAAGATTTGTTCTTCGCAAACGCGAGAGAGATTCCGCAAACGTGAAGAAGGATTTCTGGGTTGACCGGTCAACGCGAAAAATTTCCCTTCGCGAATGCGAACGTCTCCCGCGAAGGTGACGAAGAAAAATTGCCTGGACAGTGTTTTAAACTGAGAATTTTAGTATTTTTGGCATATCTTGAGTTCTAGAGCTCCGTTTGAGGTTATTTTTGCGGCGTTGTTCTCGTATCAACAAGGGAGAAAATATCTGACCTTTGTTTTGATGTTTATCCATGATTATTTCTGTTGGTTTCTATTTTTATCCGTGTTTGGATGATAGAAATTGGGATTTTGAGCCCCAAAGATGAAAATGGTAAATCCTTGATTTGAGGGTCGATTCATGGACGAAATTGAATGAAATTCTGGATATAGACCATATGAGATTTGGTTTTGGAGCATTGTACATCGATTTAAGTCTTTGGAAGGGCATGAAATGCTGGTTTTGGAAATTGGGAGCGAGGTGAGTCTCCTTTCTAACCTTGTAAGAGGGAATTGTCCCCATAGGTGAGTGAATTGGTTATGTGCTCCTATTTGTGGGGGCTATGTACGCACGAGGTGACGAGGGCCCGTGTGTAGCTACTATTATGTTATTGTCCGGACCCAAAAGCATGCTATACTTGGATTAATTATAAACTTATTGACAGCTTGGATTGCTTAAATCACTTTGAATTAGTAAATGAATTTTTAAAAGGATTAAACTTTAATTTTCTTAAATTGGTAAAAGAGGATTGGCTTTTAATTAGATTAATGTTCCCCGATAAATCCTTAATTGGCTGTTTGAGTGTGTATTCCTATGTGTACCTGTGTCGCATGTATGATTCGCGAGCAGGGTATTTGTTTACTTTATGTTGACCGCGTCGCAGGATAGTTCGCGAGCGGGGTAATAGATGCATCTAAGGTTCGAGCCATTCGACCCTCGGTAGTGTACAGTTTACATTTCTGTTGGAGCGCGCCGTCGACCTCGGCATGATATGCGCATGCTTACGTTGCTTGCCTGAGAATCTTAAATGTTGATGTTGCCTTTTGTGTCCTGATATAAATTGATAAAGATAATGAAAAAATTAATCTTGAAATTCCTTTATTATTTGTTAAAGGTGTTTACCCGTTTTCCGGCTTTGTGAGTTAGAACTGCTATATAATTTCATGATTTCCTCACATCTTTATTATATTATTATTTGACCACTAGAAAGTGTTGAAGTCGACCTCTCATCTCTACTTCTTCGAGATTAGACAGGATACTTGCTGAGTACACGTTATTTTCGTACTCATACTATACTTGTTGTGCATTTTTCTTATACATGATTATGTGTGGCTAGTGGCTTAGTGGAATAGCGGCATGGTTGAAACAGAGAAGGATTCTATTTATTTTCTATCAAATTGTATCCTGGACAGCTGGTGTACTTTATTCGGTTTTTCTTAAAAATTGCTCATGTACTGGTGACACCGGGTTTTGGGATGTATTTGGGTTTATTCAGAAATTTTAAAAGTTGTTTAAATATTTTATTATTCATTCGGAGGAATATACTGAGTATTGTTTTAATCATATAAAGAAGTGTTTTCAACATTATTAAAACAAGAATTTAATCAAGTATTTTAGTTGGCTTGCCTGACAGCGGTGTCCGGTGCCATCACGACCCTTGCCTGACAATTAGCACATTGTAGCATCATATGAGACTTTTGATCATGTCTGGGATAGCTTATTGCCTGAGTAGTTCGTACTGGGTGAGACGAGATTATTGGATTTAGGATTAGTGCAATCTGATTATATGAACTATATTAAGGAGCTAAGATCATTATTCGGCTCAGAATGAAGTGATGGATCTTGTTGGGAGTATAGAACGAATGATTTGGTTATTCAGCAGTTGGTTATGAGTTTCTACACATCTCCTCCGTTGTGGCGGTATTGTAAGAATTAAAGTAAGACCTACGTATGTCATGAGGTTCAATGGGAGCACCAGATTCATGGAATTTCGACTAAGTTGATCAGAAAGTGTTATTGTGGTCCGGTGATTAAAGTGATGCAAGGTGTGAATTCAGTAAAATTATGCAGTCATGCTTGGGCACAACGTGTAGTGATTGATATGATAATCGTATGTTGGAAGCAGGCCTGGCATAGAATTTCGGATGTTGGAATTGGGCTAAAAGGCTTATTTGCGTGAATAAAAGGGAATATCTTCAGAATTGATCGAGCTAATGTGCTCAACTAAGTTGTGGTAATACAGAAAGGTTCATGAGGTGTTAAACAGTGATTTCAGACTACTAAAGAGTAGTTCTTAAGACGTTCGAGGATGAGCGTATGTTCAAGTGGGAGAGAATTTAATGACTCGATCGGTCGTTTTGAGCTCTAGCACTTCGTTCAGCAGTTTGGGGTGATGAGCAGCTTCACTTCAGGTATTATGACTTATACGCATGGTCGGAATTGAATTCTGGGAAATTCGGAGTTGATTTGGTAAGGGAATTCTCATTTCAGAAGCTTTAAGTTGAAAGAATTGACTAAGATGGGATTTCAGAGTAAACAGCTTTAGAATCAGGATCTGAAGGTTCCAACAGATTTGTATGATGATTTCGGACTTGGGCGTATGCCTGGATCGGGTCTTGGATGACCTGGGAGCGTTTTGGCGCCTATTGTGGAAGTTAGCATTTTGGAAGAAATTTTATAAGTTTGGGTTGAAGTGCATTTCAATGTTATCGATATCTGTGTGGGCTTCCGAATCTATGAGTGGCTCCGTATGGTAATTCTGGAGTTGGGAGCGCAATCGGAAGTGAATTCGGAGGTCCGAAGGCCATTTTGAAGTCTTTTGGCTAAAGATAGAAATTTGAAGGGTTTTGAGAAGTTTGACCGAAAGTTTGACTTTTTGATATCAGATTCAGATTCGAATTCCGGAAGTTGCAGTAGGTCCGCAATGTCAAATGTGACTTGTGTGCAAAATATGAGGTCAATCGGATGTGATTTAATAGGTTTCGGCATCGAAAGTAGAAGTTTGAAGTTCTAAAGTTCATAAAGCTTGAATTGGAGGTTGATTCATGATTTTAGTGTTGTTTGGTATGATTTGAGGCATCGATCAAGTCTGTGTTATGTTATGGAGTGGGTTGGTGTGATTGGACGGGGTCCTAGGAGCCTCGGGTGTGTTTCGGGTTGTATCTCGCTCTTATTTGATGTTTCAACGCCAGGGTACCATATTAAGAAAATGAGCTCCAAATTAAGTTTTTATTAAACCATTAGATCCGTATCATAATTACGGAGCTATAGCAAAAAGAATCATCAAATTTGGACATAGTATGAGGGAGTTATGCTTATTTCCGTGTCGGAAAAAATTGCTGGTTTCTGGTGTGAAGATTTGTTCTTCGCGAACGTGAGAGAGGTTTCGCGAACGCGAAGAAGGATTTCTGGGTCGACCGGTCAACGCGAAAAATTGCCCTTCGCAAACGCGAAAGTCTCCCGCGAAGGCGATGAAGAAAAATCGCCTGGACAGTGTTTTAAACCGAGAATTTTAGTATTTTGGGCATATCTTGAGTTCTAGAGCTCCGTTTGAGGTGATTTTCGTGGCATTGTTCTAGTCTCAACAAGGGGGTAAATATCTTACCTTTATTTTGATGTTTATCCATGATTATTTCTATTGGTTTCTATTTTTATCCGTATTTGAATAGTAGAAATTGGGATTTTGAGCCCCAAAGTTGGTAAATCCTTGATTTGAGGGTCGATTCATGGATGAAATTGGATGAATTTCTGAATATAGACCATATGAGTTATGGTTTTGTAGCATTGTGCATTGATTTGAGTCTTTGGAAGGGCGTGGAATGCCGACTTTGGAATTTCGGAGCGAGGTGAGTCTCCTTTCTAACCGAGTGAGATGGAATTGTCCCCATAGGTGAGTTGATTGGTTATGTGCTCCTATTTGTGGGTCGCACGGGGTGACGAGGGTCCGTACGTAGCTACTATTATGCTATTGTCCGGATAGTCTAGGACCCAAAAGCATGCTTTACTTGGATTAATTATAAACTTATTGACAGCTAGGATTGCTTAAATCTTATTGAATTAGTAAATGAATTTCTAAAAGGATTACACTTCAATTTCCTTAAATTGTTAAAAGAGGATTTGCTTTTAATTGGACAAATGTTCCCCGATAAATCCTTAATTGGCTGTTTGAGCGTGTATTCCTATGTGTACCTGCGTCGCACGTATTATTCGCGAGCAGGGTATTTATTTACTTTATGTTGACCGCGTCGCATGATAGTTCGCGAGCGGGGTAATAGATGCATCTAAGTTTCGACCCGTTCGACCGTCGGTAGTGTACAATTTATATTTCTGTTGGAGCGGGCTGTCGACCTCGGCATGATATGCGCATGCTTACATTGCTTGCCTGAGAATTTTAAATGTTGATATTGCCTTTTCTGGCCTGAAATAAATTGATAAAGATAATGAAAAAAAAGATCTTGAAATTCATTTATTATTTGTTAAAGGTGTTTACCCGTTTTCCGGCTTTATGAGTTAGAACTGTTATATAATTCCATGATTTCCTCACAACTTTATTATATTATTATTTGACTACTAGAAAGTGTTGAAGTCGACCCCTCGTCTCTACTTCTTCGAGATTAGACGGGATACTTGTTGAGTACACGTTATTTTCGTACTCATACTACACTTGCTGTGCATTTTGTGCACAGGATTGTGTGTGGCTAGTGGCTTAGTGGCATAGTGGCATGGTTAATACGTAGACTAGGTGAGCTGTATTTCCTCGAGGCGACCCGCAGCTAGTATAGTCTCTCTCAGGATTCTATTTATTTTCTGTCGAATTGTATCTTGGACAGCTGTTGTACTTTATTCGGTTTTTCTTAGAAGTTGCTCATGTACTGGTGGCACCGGGTTCTGGGATTTATTTGGGTTTATTCAGAAATTTTAAAAGTTGTTTAAATATTTCATTATTCATTCGGCAGAATGTACTGAGTATTGTTTTAATCGTATAAAGAAGTGTTTTCAAAATTATTAAAACAAGAATTTAATCAAGTATTTCAGTTGGCTTGCCTGACAGCGGTGTCCGGCGCTATCACGACCCTTTGTGGATTCTGGTTCGTGACATCATAATTTTTAATTTTTTTTAAAGACCACCATAATATGACTTAATTATGGATACAATTTTTATTTTTAAATATTTAACAAAGTATAAAACCTTATAGACGTAGTCATACTAAAATGAAACTCTTAAACCTCAATTGAAGAAAATATTGTGCATGATCTCTATTAATTTGTTAAATAAAGGTTAAGTGTTTCATCCGGAAATTCGATTAAGTCATATTATGGAGATCTTTGAAGTAATTTACTCTGTTTTTTCCTTCTACTACTATTATAATTCATGAGTCAAATTAGTAGTATCTTAAGAATTGCTTATATACATATTTTCCAGTTCTATTTCGTTCATGGAACAAATAAATAGATCTCATATAAATAACCAACGTTTAGTTTCGAATTTTAAATAATTCGATAGTATAAAAAGGTTAAATCCGGATACAGAAATTAGGGGTGAGCGTTCGAGCAGTTCGAATTGGATATACAATTTCAATTTGAATTTTTGATTTTCGAGCCGAAGAAACGACAATCCAAATCCAATGTAAATAAGCTCGGATTAAATCGAATTTTTAAGTTTGATTTTGGATTAGTGATCAGTTTGGATATTTCGAATTTTCGATTGAGATGTTTCTTTTTCTTACAAAAGTAAACATCTTAAATGAGGTATTCATATTAAATTACTAAAAAAAATCCTCATTCTAACCGTAATTATCCAAATAAAATATTTAAATTATAAAATCATCTCAAGAAAATACAACAAAAAAGTAATATAAAAAGTAGAAATAGTAAAATCATATCCAAATAGAAAGTATTTTAACACTAACTTAGTAGTTAGTACTGAAAAATGAATATATGAGATAATGTATAATAGGTAGAGTATTGGACTTACTACTGTTGACATATGAATAATGGACTAAATATAAAGTATAAACATTTCAGATTTTTGGATATCCAAAAATCCGAAGTACCAGATCCAACATCCAATCCGAAATTCAAAAAATTTAAAATTTAAATCAAAAATTCAATTTGCAATCCAAACATCCAAATAAAAAAAATCCTAAAAATGGGTCCCGGTTTGAATTACGGGTTTGCCCAAATTATGCTCACCCCCGACAAAAACTAATTTTTTTTTTCAATTTCTACTTTATTCAACAAAACAAATTCTACATAGTAGATAAGCATACAATTTTCAAACGAGACGAACTTTTAATAATCATAACTATTTCCAATAGGTGCATCTACAATCAATATATATAACTTTTTACGCAATCAATGTATATAACTTTTTGCCGGGCTCGACCGACACTGGAGGTTCCTCTGGACTCTCGGCAGGGTTCGGGCCACTAGGAACCAAACGGTACGAAGACTCCGACCATTGTGGAACATCATTCAACTTTCTTGAAACCTTTTGAGCCGCTAAAAAAGGTCGTAAAATTTTTTCACCTTTTGCTGTTAAACTCTCATTTGGTCGAATAGCTTGAACCATTTTCTCAGTACTAGGAAGGAACAAAGCAACAAGAACAAAGAAGAAATGAAAGAGATTCATTTTTGTAGAATTTGCCTTTACCTTTTTTCTTCACTTCTTTTTTTGCTGATGAGTGGTCCTTAAATAGTTATATAAAGATGGTGAATTTTTCCTGTGAATTAAGGTATGGTAAATGCGTTAATTTAGATGGTATGGAAATTAATGAAGATTTGGTGCCAGTGATTATCAAGTTGTAATGTGGAAATTGATTTATTTATTTATTGATTTTGCTTACGAATTTGTCACGGAGATTTGTAAAGATTCTGCATTTACAAAATTTGATATTGTTAATATTCATAAATTATTTTGGAAGTTAATTTATTAAATATTTCCTAATTTGTGTAGAGCGTTCCTATCTTGCTTGCATCATAAATATATTTTCATTTTTCTATCTCCTTACCCTTTCACAAAGAATATTAAAAAATATCCATTAGTTTCGTTAATGAAAGGTTTCCCAAATTTATTATTATGAAATGATTTTATAGATAATTTTACCGATTTGGCTGAGATAACCTTAAGGAAACACAAAAGGCACAAATAATTCTAAGTGATTAAGCATTAGAAAACTTAAACAAAAAGGTGAAATTAATTTTTCCATTTGAATTTTGCCTTACAAATCAAATTCTCCGGTCAACTATAGACATTGTTTCCTCGTATCCAGAGTGTCTATTTATTCCTCAAACTAGTTTTAGGTTATGCACTTTACGCGTGTACCATGTGCCTTGAATAAAAATATTTTTTTTAAAATCACATTAATACTATAAAGAAAAGTGTCTTGAATAATTAAAACAATTAAATGAAATAATATAATTTACTAAAGTAATAAATACTGATTTTGTTTAGCTAATTGTATTATAAAAATAATAAACAATATGCCACAGAAATCCTCATATGTCTTATAGTAATTCTTAGACATGAATTTTATTTTTTGTTTAGAAATCAAAACAGAGCAAGTATACTGTATTAATTTTGTATTACAATTCTTGCAACATGTTTGTCTATTACTCTTGCTCTTTTTCTAAGAAACAACTTAAAGAGATAAGTCTAAATGTGATTTTCAAATACCTTTTTTAACTTAACTTTAATTTTGAAACTAAAAATATGTTTTAGTTACCTATTACTCCATTCACTGTAAAATAGTTTTATGATTATATATGCATATTGTTTTAAAGAAATAGTACATGTCACGACCATAAACCCAAACCCAGTCGTGATGGCACTTCTCGTGAAGACAAGGCCAGCTGACACTAACCCCAAGTTTAATTAACAGATATAATGATTCATAATCAAGTCATTAATAATGATAAATCCCAAAATAAAGCAAAATATATCAACTGCGGAAAATAAAACACAGCCCGACATCGGGGTGTCACAAGTCAAGAGCATCTACGAAGGTCTGAACACAACTAAGAGTCTAAAAAAATGTACTAAATACAGTCTAAGGAAGACAAGAGGGAAAAAAAGTACGTCGTGCAGCTACCTTGCTAACTCCGATGAATCTGCCACTGAGCAACCAACACCCGCTACTGGGTTCAAAATAATACCTGAATCTATACACACAGTGCAGGGAGTAATGTGAGTACGCCAACTCAGTAAGTAATAAAAGTAAATGGAAGCTGAGCAGTAAGAAAATACGTAAGCCATGTCATAACGCTACAACAAATACAGTATATTTCCAAAATAGTACACAAATTATTTACTTCGTAAATCAAGCTCAATTTCAGTAAAACCTTTTAAAAATAACTTTTAATAGTTTCAAACGAGTGATAAAAATGATAAAAACGTAAACAGCACCTAGGGCAAAACATATACCATAAACCACCTAGGGCAAAACATATACCATAAACCACCTCTCGAGCATAATATCAACAGAACCAGCCCCTTGGGCTTCCTCGCAATCACTCGTAATCAGCCCCTCGGGCATAACATGAATCAAGAACCGCCCTTGGGCAACATAGATCAAGAACAACCCCTCGGGCTCCAATATGAAACAGCAGCCCCTCGGGCTACAACACATCACACACACTAGGGGTGTACAAACTTCGGGAGGGGCTCCTTACGACCCAAGCGCAATAACAATTCATCTCGTGGCATAATCAATCCAGCCCTTGGCCTCAAATAATAAGCAGGATCATCACACTAGGTACCCGCGCTCATTAGGGGTGTACAGACTCCTGGAAGGGCCCCTTATAGTTCAAGCGCAATATCAAGCTATCTCGTGGCATAGTCAACAGGCTCTCAGCCTCATATCAAGCCACCTTATGACATACATCTCAGGTCCTCGGCCTCATAATCATAATCAGTACAATACCGCTGTGGCGTGCAGCCCAATCCCATAATGATCCTCACAACACAGACCCTTGGCCCTACTCGATCAGAAATCTCTAAAAGCTACTCGGGCACAGTAAAATATGATACTCGACCTAAATATCCTTTAAAGTGTTAAAATTGAGTGAGTATGGCTGAGTTATAAAAATAGTATAATTTAGCATGACTAAGTATAGATATAAATTCAAAACAGTGAGGAAATAGCAGTAAAAATTCCCTAAGGGTCCAAATAATTGTGTGAGGACCCGGCCAGTCATCTCATGAGTTACCACTCCGTTTCTCCCATTTCTGCTTCTTTATGCTTCGTTATCTGTGTTTTGTGGTATCAGGTTGGTCGGATTGAGTCCGGAAGGAGTTTGGTGAAGTTTGAGACACTTAGTCTCTTTTAAGAAGGTTTAAGTTGAAAAAATCAACAGGATGTTGACTTATGTGTTAGAGGGCTCGGATGTGAGTTCCAATGGTGCGGTTAGCTTCGGGAGGTGATTTATAACTTAGGAGTGTGATCCGAATGAGTTTTGGAGATTCGGAGTAGAATTAGGCTTGAATCGACGAAGTTGATATTTTGGCGATTTCTGTTTGGTAGGTGGGATTTTGATCCGGGGGTCGGAATGGAATTTCAAGAGTTGCACTAGCTTTGTTGGGTCATTAAAATTTTGGGTCATTCGAATGTGATTTGGTTGGGTTTTTTATCAAAAGCGTATTTCGGAAGATTTTCAAAACTTAGGCATGAATCCGATATGTTTTGTGTAGTTTGATATTTTTTGAGGTGTTTTGATGATTGGAACAAGTTTGAATAAGGTTTTAGGATGTGCTGGTGCTTTTGGTTGTGGTCCCGGGGGCCTCGGGTGAGTTTGGGGTGGTCAATCGGACCATTTCTAAGTTGGAGAAATTTCAGATTTTGGGATCAGCTGTTGCAGAAAATTAACCTTTCGCGATCGCGTGAGGTGTATCACGATTGCGTAGAAGGAATTGAGGAAGGCCAGATGTAAACCTTCGTATCCGCGTGTGAGGCTTCGCGTTCGCGGAAGGCTGGGATCCTGTGCTTCGCATTCACGTGAAGTTGTCCACGATTGCATGTAAGGAATAGGGTCAGAAGGGTCCAAGAGGAATTGTTCTTCGCCTTCGTATTAGAGAGTTTGCGTTCGCATAGGTGTGAGAGGCGAAAACATCGCATTCGAGGGGTCTATGTCGCGTTCACGTAATGTTATTTTTGAGAATTAAAAATTTGTGGTTCACGATCGCAAGGCTAGTGCCGCGATCGCGATGAAGGAAAGGCAGAACTGGACAGAATGTTTTAAGTTATTTCATCCACGATTTTGGGTCTATTTTCACCCATTGTTGATTATTTTGAGAGCTTCTTGGTGGATATTAAAGAGGGATTCAAAGGGAATCGATTGGAGGTAAGATTTTTGAACTTAAAACTCGTTTCTATTGTGAAATATACCTAGAAAATCATGGGACTTAGGCTAAAAATGGAAGAGCTAGGGCTTAAAATTTTTGAATTTTGATTTGAGGATTTGGAGGACCAATTGGGGTTGGATTTGAGAACTTTTGGTATGTATGAACTCGTGGGGAGATAAGGAACCCGTTGATGTAAATATTTCTGAGTTTCGAGAAGTGGGTCCAGGACTCGGGTTTTGCTAATTTCGGGATTTTTGGTATTTTTTTAATGTTTTCGCTTGGGCTTTGCTCCCTTAGCATATTGTGTTGTATTCATTCTGATTTTGAATAGATTTGACGCATGTGGAGGCCGATTCAAGTGGTAAAGGCATCGCGAGCTAGAGATTTAGCCGGTTCGAGGTGAGTAATGATTGTAAATGATGCTCTGAGGGTTTGAAACCCCGGATTTGCACATCGTAGTGCTATATTGAGGTAAGTCACACATTTGATGACGAGCGTGGGATCGTGTACTATTGGGTATTGTGACTTGGTCCGTCCCGATCGATGATTTTACCATGTATTTGACTGAAATTTATTTGTTATCATCACGATTTGGGCTGATTGCCATATTTGGACAGTGTTTCGGAGACTACGAGGTAGTTGTTGGCGTCCGCAGCCCCTGTGCCTCCCTTATCTTATTATTTTCTATGTCCTTCAAACATTTGTATTTTTTCAAATATTGTACTTAGTAGACTTGCATTAGGATTTGTAGTTGCTCATGACTTGTGACACCCCGGATAAGGCTGTGTCGGGTTGGTTTCCATATTTGTTTAACTATATTTCCGCTATTTCGTGTTATTTGAACCATGTTTAGACTATCATTATGTTATTTAACTATTTAAAATGAGATTTGGTTCAATTGGCTGGCCTTGTCTTCACGAGAGGCACTATCACGACCGGGTTCGGGGTTAGGGTCGTGACAAGTTGGTATTAGAGCCTAGGTTACATAGGTCTCACGAGTCATGAGCAAGTTTAGTAGAGTCTCGCAGATCGGTACGAAGATGTCTGTATTTATCCTCGAGAGGTTGCAGAACCTTTAGGAGAAACTTCATATTCTTGAAACTCTTGTCGTGCGAACTTGTTGATATGAGTACTAAACTATTATTCTATTCTCTCACAGATGGTGAGGATGCGAGCTACTGGACGGGGTGGACCACCACCAATGCCACTAGCTGAGCCCACTAGAGGCCATGGACGCGGTCGTGGTCATGGCAGCGGCAGAGGCAGAGTATTGAGGGCAGCACCTGTTGATCCACTAGCTGCCCCAGCTCAAGATCAGGCTCCAGCTATGGATTCTCCAGTAGGACCAGCTCAGGCACCACCAGTACTGTGATGAACCGGCCTGTTGTCACGTGAGTTACCGCCCCGTTTCCCCCATATTATGTCCTTCTATGATTTTATATCAGTGTTTGAGTTGATCGGATAGAGTTGGATTGGTTTTAGCTGGAAATGAAGCATTTAGCTTCTTAGAAGGAAGCTTGTTTTAGAAAAGTCAACTGGATGTTGACTATGTATTTAGAGGGCTCGTATGTGAGTTCTGTTGGTTTGGTTAGCTTCGGGGGATGATTTGTGACTTAGGAGTGAAATTGGAATTGATTTTGGAGGCTCGATGTAGAATTAGGCTTGAATTGGCGATGTTTGAATTTTGGCGAATTCTGGTTGATAAGCGAGATTTTGATCCGAGGGTCAGAATGGAATTCCGAGAGGTGCAATAGCTTTGTTAGGTGATTTTGGATATGTCTGCAAAATTTCACGTCATTCGGACGTCGTTTGATTGGGTTTTTGATCAAAAGCGTGTTTCAGAAGTTCTTGGAAAAACTTAGGCTTTGATTTGATGAAATACGATGGTTTTGGTGTTATTTGAGGTGTTTTGATAATTGGAGCAAGTTTGAATAATGTTTTAAGATGTGTTGGTACTTTTGGTTGAGGTCCCGGGGGCCTCGGGTGAGTTTCAGATGGTCTATCGGGAAGTTTTTGGACTTGAAGAGCTGCAGAAAAATGCAGCAGCTGTAGCAGAGGATTTTGGTCAATGCGATCGCGTAGGTATGACCGCGATCGCATAGAAGGATTTTTGGGTGCCTGAGTTTTGCTCTTCGCATTTGCAGCCTGGGGCTCGCATTCGCATAGTTTTGAGAAGTTGTGCTCTGCGTTCGCATTAGAGTGTATGCGATTGCATAGTAGGAATTTAGGGTCCAGCTGAGTTGCTCTCTGCGTTCGAAAGAGTTTGTCCACGTTCGCATAGGCCATGTTGAGACCGTGGGATTTTGTTCATTACGATCGCATGGCTTGGGCCGCGATTGCATAGAAGGAAGTACTGTAGCGGACAAAAGGGTTTTAAATATTTCATCCGCGAGTTTAAGTCACTTTTCCACCATTGTTGAGGGTTTTGAGAGCTTTTTGGGAGTAAATGAAGCGGGTTTCAAAGATGATTGATTGGAGGTAAGATCTTTGAACTTAAAACTCGATTATATTGTGAATTTGGTCTAGAAATTCATGGAAATTAAGCCTAAAATTGAAGAAACTAGGGCTTGAGTTTTGATATTTCAAATTGGATTTGATAGGTCATTTGAGCTTGGATTTGAGAGTTCTTGGTATGCACGGACTCGTGGCGAGACGAGGAATCCGGTAATGAAAGTTTTGTAATTTTTTGAGAAGTGGGCCCGGGGCTCGAGTTTTACTAGTTTCGAAATTTTTGCTATATTTCGATTGTTTTCGATTGGATGTTGTCCCATTGGTATATTGTGATGTATTCGCGCTATTTTTGGTTAGATTCGACGTGCGTGGAGGCTAATTTGAGGGGCAAAAGCGAGCGAGGAATTTCACCGGTTCGAGGTGAGTAATACTTGTGAATGATATCCTGAGGGTTTGAAACCCCGGATTTGCACA
>MU778275.1:0-24439 GCA_026770625.1 Nicotiana glauca
TTTGGGGACGAAGATGAAGAAGGTGAAATGTTTCTGATTTTTCATTTTTGTATATGATATATATTAAAAACATAATGATTGGCCCCAACCGTTGGATTAAATGATTTTGACGGCTCAGATTCCTTGGGCGTAGTACGACGTCATTTTTATTTAAAATGAGACCAAAATCCTGTCCGTTAGATTAAGATAATCAAAGGCTGTGATTGAAAGATGCCGATGCGACGTCGTTTGGATGATGAATGGGGCAGACCGGGTTATTTAATTTGGGCCTGGACTGGGTGTTATTGTTTTTGGGCTGGGGCGACTTGGATTCATTATTAGCCCAAATCAATTTTTCTCTTTGTTCTTTATTTATTTTTTCTTTTATTTTGCTCATTTTGATTTTATATTATTTTCCTTTTGTATTTTCTATTTTTATTTTTGTATATTTTCTTTTCCAGATTTATGTGTCATTTTTTCTGATTTTATTAAATTCTTAAACTAAAACTAATTAAGTTCTAAAATCTATTTAATGACTTTTTTTATAGCAATTTCTAATTAAAACACTAAAATGCTATTTTTTTTATTTTTTCTTAAATTGTTCCGAAATGAATTTGTGAAATTAAAAATCCTAATGCATATACGTATTTTTGTATTTTTTTAATATAAATTATTATGCAGCTAATTAACACAAAAATGCAAAAATATCAACAAAAAATTATAAAAATAAAGAAAAATTATTTTGTTTGGATTTTAGGAATAATTTGCTTCGGGCAAAAATCACGTGCTCACAAACGTGCTTGTGACCAAAATTCGGTATTTTATATTATTGAGCAATTTAACTTGATGTACACCTCTTTAGGTAAGTGTTATGTGTGGATCGGGTGGCACGCAGCCATGAGTGTGTTATTTGGATCGGGTTGCGCGCTGCAACAGTGTGACATTGAGCATAGTTTCCTATATGCTATTTTTGTATTCCTTGCTTCCTATTTTCTAAGGAGAGCACGTATTAGTGCGTGAGTTAGGCAGTTCCTTCCAGAGTTCGTCTTCTTTTTTGTACCGCATTTTAATCGGTAGCCTACCGGCACTTTGCGGCATCATATGAGACTTTTGATTATGCACGGGGTGGCTTATTGCCTAAGCGGTTCGTACTGGATGAAGTCACACATTGGGGCAAAGTTATGCGCATATATGATATTCCGGGTTAGATTCGTATGTTCTATTTCTATGATGTGAGACGGGTTCTGAGCCTTGTGTTGTGGTGGTACTGGTGAGCTTGAGGTACAACTCTTTTATTTGAGTCATTTTCATGAATTGAGTATACTCAGACTGTTGCTTATTGGCGCACGTATTGTGTGAGTTGTGGCTTAGGCCTATATTGATGTGTCATGTCACCAGAATAGAGTGTTGGATTAGAAGAGATCAATGGGATCATTAATGAATACAAACGAATTCGATTTTAGCATGTTGGAAGGATAATATTGAGCTTCGGCTCAGAAATTTGATGTAGCATTTGCCAAAGGAGAAGTGGCTTCATGAATGGTTGATATGGGAAATGGTTATAGCTTACCGCGTGATTTAGTTATCATTGGCAGTATATAAAAGTGTTGAGATGAGACTCTAGTTGATAAGAGTTTCTCTATCGGTATTCGGGTGTAGTGCAACTGCTGTGATTAGAAGTTATCACTACAAGTTTGAGTTATGTGGTCTATCATGTAATTGCACCTGACAGTGCAGGTATGAGTTATTGCAGCTTGTTCGGGCTTATTCATAGTATAAATGTGGGATTCTGATCATATGAAAGATTTCAAAAGTGGGAATGTGGTCCTATGGTTTGTGGACTAGATTGGATTGCAAGAAAAAAATTCAGTTACAATGTGTTGTTAGACCTACATGAGATAGGGTGATGTGGAATCACCCGCGGGTTTATGCATGGTAAGGTTATTCAGCGATTGTTTGGCTTTTGGAACAACTCTGGGCACGTTCGAGGACGAACGTTTGTTTAAGTTGGGGAGGATGTGACAACCCGACCCGTCGTCTCATGAGTTACTGCTCTGTTTTTCCCATTTTCAACTTCTTTATGCTTCATTATCCGTATCTTATGTGATCGAGTTGGTTTGGAGTAGTTTTGATAAGAAATGAGACACTTAGTCTCTTTTAAGAATGCTTATGTTGGAAAAGTCAACCGGATGTTGACTTATGAGTTAGAGGGCTGGAATGTGAATTCCGACGGTTCGAGTAGTTCCTGGAGGTGATTTGTGACTTAGGAGTGTGACCGGAAATAATTTTGGAGGTTCGGTATAGAATTAGGCTTGAATTGACGAGGTTAGTATTTTGGCGAATTCCGGTTGATAGGTGTGATTTTGATACAGGTGTCGGAATTAAATTCCAAGAGTTGGTGTAGCTTCATTGTGTCATTTGGGATGTGTGTGCAAAATTTTAGGTCATTCGGACATTGTTTGGTCGGGTTTTTAATTGAAAGTGTATTTCGGAAATTTTTGGAAACTTAGGCTTGAATTTGATGAGTTTTGGGTAATTTGATGTTGTTTGAGGTGTTTTGATGATTGGAACGGGTATGAATGATGTTATGAATTATGTTGGCATGTTTGATCGGGGTCCCATGAGGCTAGGATAAGTTTTGGAAGAGTTTTTGGAAGATTTTTGCCGTTTTGAGCATAAGCATGTGATGATCCAAAGGTCCATTTTTAGTTCTAGAGATCGAAATTTGATTTCGAGACTTCCAAAATTTTAATAATGAATTATAGGAGTGATCTGGAAAGTTTGGTCTAATTTCATCAAGTCGCGATTGGGTTTTTGAGGCGAAACATGAATTAATTATTTAACAAGCGAAACGGGTATTGCACTGAGCAAATGAACTCCAAATTGTGTTTCGATTGAAGGAATAGGTTCGTATTATTATTTGTGACTCATATGAAGGAATCGTCAAATTACGAGCTCGTATGATGGAGTTAGAGCATTTTTAGTGAAATAAAAAGCTGATGCAATTTTTTGGGCAAAAAGCTGGTATTTTCGCAGATGTGGTGAACAGTACCGCTTCTGTGATGAATAATAATCCCGCATCTGCGGTGAACAGTGCCGCATCTGTGGTGAACAGTAAAAATCGCACCTGCGGTGAACAGTAGCGCATATGCGAAAATTCCTGGACGGTGTATGATTCGGACAATCCGAGAGTTTTCTCATTTTTGAAGCTATGGAGCTCGGAATGAAGCGATTTTCGAAGAGATTTTCACCATATGGATTGGGGTAAATGTTATATATCCAAAATTGATTATATTTAATGATTCCATGGTTGTTTTCATCATAAATTAGTGAGTCAAATGGAAGAAATTGGAGAAAATTTTACACCTTTCAAAAACGAAAATTTTAGATTTGGAGGCCGAATTTTTGTCGGATTTTTGTAAAATTTGTATGGTTGGACTCGTGGTTAAATGAGGTTTCATATTTTGTAAATTTTACTGGGTTTCGAGATATGGGCCCCACTGGCGAATTTTGAGTGTAATTTCGGATTTTTGATGGAAAATGTAGAATTCCAGCCAAGGTCTTCAAGTATTTTCCTTTAAAACCAAGGCTACAGAGATTGTTTATGTATTCAGAAACTTCTAAAGCAATGTGATGGCTTTATGATGAGTGTACTAAAGATGGAGTTTTATGACATTCTGCAGATTCTAAAGCTTAAAAAAATTTCAATAGTAAATATCCCGAATTTGTTGGAGGTCCTCGCAATGTGCGCCTAGAATTAGCTTCTTATGGGTTTAATCCATTTTTCACAATGTGAACTGTACATAGTACATGGCCAGTAATTTTAATGCCATATAATCTTCCACCATGGATGTTCATGAAACAAGAGTTCTTCATTTTGTCCTTACTTATTCCTGGACCAAAAGCTCCTGGCAATAATATTGATGTCTTTTTGCAACCTTTAATAAAAGAGTTAAATGAATTATGAGATGATGTGATAGAAATATATGATGCCTCTGCTAAGGAGATATTTCAAATGCGATCATCTCTCATGTGGACTATAAATGATTTTCCAGCATACGGTACTCTCTCTAGATGGTGCATTTATGGTCTGTTTGCATGCCCTTCTTGTAAGATAAACACTCAATCTAGAAGGCTCACACACGACTGAAAATTTTGTTACATGGGGCATCGGTGCTTCTCGAAGTCGGGACACAAATATCGGAATGATGTAAAATCGCTTGATGGCACTAAAGAAACAAGACCTGCACCTTGTCCAGTATCTAAGGCACAAGTGTTGAACCAAGTTAAAAATATATAATTTACTCTCGGCCAGGAAAGTGAAGGGGTAAGTGGAGTGATGAAAAAACCATGGAGAATGACGAGTATTTTTTATCTCGTGACGATCAGGCCAGTTGTCTCATGAGTTACTGCTCTGTTTCCCCCATTTCTACTTTTTTATGCTTCGTTATCCGTGTTTTATGTGATCAAGTTGATTAGTTTGCGTTCGGAGTGGTTTTGGTAAGAAATGAGACACTTAGTCTCTTTTAAGAAAGGTTAAGTTGAAAAAGTCAATCGGATGTTGACTTATGTGTTAGAGGGGTAGGATGTGAGTTACGATGGTTTGGTTAGATTTGGGAGGTGATTATTGACTTAGGAGCATGATCGGAATTGTTTTGGAGGTCCGGTGTAGAATTAGGCTTGAATTGGAGAAGTTAGTATTTTGGCGATTTCCGGTTGGTAGGTGAGATTTTGATCCGAGGGTCGAAATGGAATTTCGAGAGTTGTTGTAGCTTAGTTATGTCATTTGGTATATGTGCACAAAATCTCAGGTCATTCGGACATGGTTTGGTTGGATTTTTTATCAAAAGCGTGTTTCGGAAGTTTTTAGAAAACTTAGGCTTGAATTCTATGTGAATTGATGGATTTGGTATTGTCTGCGGTGTTATGATGATTGGATTGAGTTTGAATGAGGTTTTAGGATGTGCTGGTACTTTTGGTTGAGGTCCCAGGGGCCTCGGACGAGTTTCGGATGGTCAATCGGACCATTTTTGGCTTGTGAGATTGCAGATTTTGTTGTTCAGGTATTGTAGAGTTTTTGGCCTTCGTGATCCCGTAGGTGGTGTCGCGATCACGTAGAAGAAATTTCGGAAGGCAGGAAATTGCTCTTCGCATTCGCGTTTAAGGATTCACAATCGCGGAGGGGTAGATGTTTGAGCTTCACGTTGGTATAAGGTCCCCCGCGTTCGCGTATAAGGATTTGTGGGTTAGGGGTCATTGCGCTTTGCGTTCGCAGCTGGAGTCTCGCGTTCGCGTAGTTTGGACAGATAAATCATTGCGTTCGCGGCAGTAGTACTGTGTTCGCATAGGGTTATTTTTGAGAAATTAAAAAGTGTGCTTTGCATTCGCGAGGATGATGTCGCGAACGCGATGAAGGAAGTTCGGAGCTGGGCAGAAAGCTTATATGTTATTTCATCCGCGATTTTTAGTCATTTTTCCTCCATAGTCAATCATTTTGGGAGCTTTTTGAAGGAGATTAAAGAGGGATTCAAGGAGAATCGACTGGAGGTAAGATTTTTTAACCTAAAACGTGATTCTATTGTGAAATCTATCTAGAAATTCATGGAAACTTGAAAAAAAATGGAAGAACAAGGGCTTGGAATTTTGGATATTTAATTTGGGATTTGAGGGGTCATTTGGACTCCAATTTTGGTGTTCTTTATATGCACATACTTGTGGAGTGATACGGAACCCGTTGATGTAAAAATTTCTGAGTTTCGAGAAGTAGGACAGGGGCTCGAGTTTTGCTAATTTCGGGATTTTTGATATTTTTCGATTATTTTCGCTTGGACTTTGTTCCCTTAGCATATTGTGACGTATTCGTTCTAATTTTGGATAGATTCGACGGGTGTGGAGGCTGATTTGAGGGGCAAAGGCGTCACGAGCTAGAGTTTTAGCCGGTTCAAGGTGAGTAATGATGTAAATGATATTTTGAGGGTTTGAAACCCCATATTGCACATCATAGTGCTATGTTGAGGTGACTTGCACGCCGGATAGTGAGCGTGGAGTAGAGCACCATTGGGGATTGGGACTTAGTCTGTCCCGATTGATGAATTTATCGCGTATTTGACTAAAACATACTTGTTATCATCATGATTTGGGCTGATTGTCGCACTCGGGCTTCGTGCCAACTATTTGAACCTTACGAGGATTATTATCATTGTTTCCTCACTGTTTTGACTTATTACTTGCACTCAGTCATGTTGTTTTCAATTGTTTTTACAACTCAGCCACTTTTACTCAGTTTTGAAACTTAAATGATATTTTAAATGATGTTTTCGTTTGAGAACTACCGTTTTACTAATGCCCGAGGGGCTTGTAATGATTTTTTGACTGAATAAGGCTAAGGGCCTGAGATGAATTATACGCCACGAGGTGGCTTGAGTGATGTGAGGCCAAGTGCTGAGTGATGTGAGGTCGAGTGCCGAGATATGATGCCACGAGGAGGCTTGATATAAAGCTTAGGCCGTAAGGGGCCCCTCCGGAGTCTACACACCTACATTTTCAAAAGAGGTTTAAACTGAGCTAAGATGTCCTAAAGATTTCATAGCTTCATTGTTTTTCTCAAAAGGTTTTACACTGCTTCTACACAACATGTTTGTTTGCTTTACGTGATTTCTTATTGCTCAGTTGTTATTTACCTTCATTAATCAGTGATTCGGAGTACTCACTTTACTCCTTGCACCTTGTGTGCAGATGTAGGTATTTACACACCCGATAGCGGGTTTTGACTGATCGGAGGTAGAGTTATCAGAGTTTAGCGAGGTGACTGTCAGCTTTCACACCACCGCTTTTCTCCCTGTTCGTTTATCAGTCCTGTTATGTATATTTCAGACCTTGTAGTTGTATTTATACTCCAATAGATGCTCGTGACTTGTGACACCTTGGTTTGGGCTGTGTTGGGTTGTACCTCCGTTAATTATTGTGATTAAATCATATTTAAAATGCTTATAATCTATTTAACTATTTTAAAATAGATAAATTAGGTTTATTTGACTGGCCTTGTCCCCATAAGAGGGACCATCATGACCGGGTCCGGGTTTGAATCGTGACAAGTTGGTATCAGAGGCTAGGATAGATACGTCTCACGAGTCATGAGCAGGTTTAGTAGAGTCTTGCGGATTGGTACGGAGACGTCTGTATTTATCCTCGAGAGGCTGCAAAATCTTTAGGAAAAATTCACATTCTTGAATTCTTATCGTGCATCCTTGATTCAGCTTGAAAAGTAACTCTTGCAATTCCTTCCACGTGTTCGTAACTCTTCCTATCTTGTCTTCTTGCATACATCATTGATAGACTTGCTCGCATCCTTCTTTGCGTATTGATTGATCATGCAGTCAACAATATGTTATTTTTCATCATTGAAATCTAGATCTAACAATCTCCCCCTTTTTGATGATGACAAAATAACATATATTACTTCTATGTTTAGTCGACTCTCTTCTTGTTGTAGTCGACTCCACATTCGTTGGGCATCACGTGGTAGTTGACTCCCCCTCAATAGGACCATCATGAGGATGTGTATACTTTTTGAATACACGTAACAGTCGACTCCCCTTCAACAAGACATTCATAAAAAATTGCTACTTTTAATGTAAACTTAGTTCTCCTCTTTTTGGCATCAGCAAAAAGGATTAGAACATAATGCAAACATAAAGAAGTACTGCAAGCAGAAATATTTTACACAAACATAAGTCCAGTGATAGTCATCGATAAATAGTGAGTGTCCTACAAAAACATCCAAAGGCTAGTGAACCAGTCCAAAACTAATGATGCAGAAAATAAGTGGGAGTATTGCAGATAGTCTCCTTCAAACAATCAAAGCTAGCATTCACTGTAACAAATACCCCATCGATCATGTCATGAAGCTCCTTGAAAGTATTGACTGCATTTTAAGACTTGGTGACATAGACAAAGGGGTAATTTAAAATAGAGATGTTATGGGCTTCTAGGAGATGAGTGATAACCATACCTTAAGGAAGACTATTGGGGTCATCAGCACTTTCAATTATAGAAGTTATGACCCAAGAAGACAGTTTGACTTTATTCTTGGTCACTAAACAATAAACAAGAGAGGTATCTCGTTGAGAAAAGGTGGAGAATGAGCGAGTGCTATGGAAAAGGGTTGTTGCTACAATGTGTGTGAGGACCCGGGTTTCAATACTAATATCACTAGAGACTAACAAGTTAGTAAGGGAATCAAAGGAAGACTCGTCTATGCAACTCTTTGCTTGATCAAAGGTAATCTAAAAATCATTTGGTCGTATAGTCTTGAAAATCATAGAGAAACCAGAACACTTACACTAAAAAATTGAGTCAAACAGGGCATAATGTAGAATAATATGCTTCCCTAGAACTAGAGATTCCAACTTATCAAGCTTGGGAGAACATAGATTAGCATAAAACATCCTAACTAGGGATTCATAGACTTTAGGGGTGGTAGAGAGTGGACATTTACCAACCTTGGAAATCAAAAATCTCATTACCTTATAGTTGAGGGCTTCGATATCACTCAAACCAATCACTCTGCCATTGGCTATAGGCTTGTCCTTGAGGGCAATGAAGGTGTCTCTATTTGGAGTATCCCAAAAGTTGTTGTCTGACTCTAGAGAACTTGAATGGTCTACTTTTGGTTTCTTTGGGATAAAAGTTCAGGAGATTCTTCTATGGGTCATTTTCCAAGCGCTTCCTTGTGCAGCCTGTAAGCATTCTCAGAGTGCTCTGCCTGAGAGGAGGCAAAGCCTTTAGAATGATCGAAATCTAAATCTACTGGTTCTGAGGGCTGGGATGAAGGTTTTTCCCTAGAACAAGTGTTTTTTTGAGTGGAGGCAGAGGGGTTTTTTCACTTTTTTGCCATTGATGAGTTTTGGAGAAGGGTTTCTGAGTGATAGGACCGCAGTGATTTAGAGGGTTAAAAGTAAGGGATTTGACGGTTGAGTACAGAAATGGAAAAGGCATTAGTGAAAGGACATTATGATTGATATTCCTTTCTAGAGAGTTGTGACTAATGCGAAACGGTAGAGAAAAGAGAGACGCACAATTAATGACTTCTTACAAAAACAATAGTAACCACATAAAGAATTAAAAAGTAACACATAAGTCCTATTTTTGATACTAAGCAAAATAATGCCAAATAATTCCCTTAAAGTACAGAATCTATCTTCAAGCAAGGGCTTTGTAAAAATATCTGCTAATTCATCAATAGTGCTAACAAACATCAATTCTATATCTCCTTTAGGGACATGATCTCTAATGAAATGATACTACATATATATATATATATGTGTGTGTGTGTGTGTGTGTGTGTGTGTGTGTATGCGCACTTAGCTCTAGAATGATGCACAGGGTTCTTTGAAAGACATATAGCACTAAATTATCACAGAATATTTGAATAGGTTTAAAAGATAGTTCATAGTGAGAAGTTGATGAGACATCCAGAGTAATTGAGCACAATATTGTCCAACAGCAGTATATTCCACCTCAGTTGTGGACACTGCTACTAAACCTTGTTTCTTGTTGTTCCAGAAGATTAATGATTTTCCCAGTAATAGGCATGTTACACTCGTCTCTTTCCTGTCTTCTTTTTCCCCTACAAGGTTGGCATTTAAAAATCCTTCAAACTTAAAATTGTTAGATTGTGGATACTATAGTCAATAAGAAATAGTTCTGATAAGATAGCGAATTATCCACTTTACTGATGTCAGATGTGATTCCTTAGGAGCTGACTAAAACCTGGCACACTTACACATGCTACACATAATATCTGGTCGACTAGCAGTTAAATAAAGTAAGGATACAATCATCCCATGGTAGTTTGTTTCATCCACTTGTGACGACCCGACCCGTCGTCTCATGTGTTATTGCTCAGTTTCCCCCAATTCATGCTTCTTCATGTTTCGTTATCGGTATTTGGTGTGTTAGAGTTGCTTTGGATTGGTTTTGATAAGAAATGAGACACTTAGCCTTTTTTTAGGAAAGCTTAAGTTGGAAAAGTCAACCGAATGTTGACTATTGAGTTAGAGGGCTTGGATGTGATTTCCCGTGACTCGGTTAGCTTTGGGGGATGATTTGTGACTTAGGAGCGTGATCGAAATTGATTTTGGAGGTCATGTGTAGAATTAGGCTTGAATTGGAAAAGTTGGTATTTTGGCGAAATCCAGTTGATAGGTGAGATTTTGATCCACGGGTCGGAATGGGATTCAGAGAGTTGCTATAGTTTCATTGGGTGATTTTGGATATGTGTGCAAATTTTCAGGTCATTCAGACATCGTTTGGTCGGGTTTTTGATCGAATGCGTGTTTCAGACGTTTTTAAAGAACTTTAGCATGAATCCGATGAGAGTTGATGATTTTAGTGTTGGTTGATGTGTTGTGATGATTGGAACAAGTTTGGGTAACGTTTTAAGACATGTTGGTGCTTTTGGTTGAGGTCCCGGGGGCCTCGGGGTGAGTTCGGGTGGTTAAACGGAGAGTTCTTGAAGTTTGTTGCAAGTTCATATTGTTGGTATCAGGTATTTTCGCTTCTACGGAAAAGGGCCGCATAAGCGGTTCTGCAGAAGTGATTTATAGGTCGCAAAAGCGGTCTGGGGCTGAGTTGGGAAGTTCTGCAGAAGCGGAAGTGGTTTCGCTTAAGCGAGTCCGCAGAAGCGGACGTAAGGTCGCAAAAGCGGTTGGCATGGAGGTGAGGTTCCGCAGAAGCGGGAATCTGAATCGCAGAAGTGGCCCCTGAGGTTTAATGAAATTCTACTTCAGCGGATAAAAACTGCAGAAGCGGTTACGCGGAAGCGGGCATGGGGACCGCAAAAGCAGAAATCCCTGAATGCCAGAAGGGTTTAATATTCATTTTTGTTCCGCGAGGGTTATGTATTTTCCTCCATTTTTGAGCGAGCTTGGGAGATTTTGACGGGGATTTTAGAGAGTTTTGACTGGGAATCGATTGGAGGTAGGTCCTATGGCCTAGAAACATTATTTTATTGAAGAACCAACCTTTAATTCTTGGAAATTTGGGTAAAAATTGCAAGAACTAGGGTTTGGTTTATGAAATGAAAATTTGGGGATTTGAGGGGGCATTTGAACCCCGATTTTGATAAATTTGATATGTATGGACTTGTGGCAAGATGAGGAATCCGGTGAGGTAATGTATTCGCTCTGATTTTGGTTAGATTCGACGCGCGTAGAGGCCGGTTTGAGGGGCAAAAGCGTCGCGGGCTAGAGATTTCACCGGTTCGAGGTGAGTAATGCTTGTAAATGATACCCTGAGGGTTTGAAACCCCAGATTTGCACATCATAGTGCTGCATTGAGGTGACTTGCACGCCGAATATGAGTGTGGGGTAGAGCACCGTCGGGGATTGTGACTTGGTCCATCCCGGTTGTTGATTTTTACCGCGTATTGGACTGAAACTACTTGTTCTCATCATAATTTGGGTTGATTGCCATGTTTGGGATTCGTGCCAACTATGTGAATCCTTCAGGGATTGATATCACTATTTTCGCATTACTTTGCATTTTATTTGATCTCGGTCCAAGGTTTTAAATACTGTTTTGCAAACTCAGCCATACTCCTAAGTTTTGAAAACTCAAATGATATTTTAAATGATAATTCGGGCTGAGAACTACTGTTTTATAAATGCCCAAGGGGCTTATGATGATTTCTGGATCGAGCATGGATCGGGCTGCGCGCCGCAGCAGTGATTTTGAAACAGTGGTAATAATGACACTGTATGATGTGACTTGAAACAGTGGAAACAATTACACTATATGATGTGACTTGAAATAGTGGTAACAATGACTTTGTATGATGTGACCTGAAACAGTGGTAACAATGACACTGTATGATGTAAATTGGTCAGGTAACAATGACTGACCGGTCAAGAAATAATGACTGACCAGGAATTAATTGATGCCACGAGATGGCTTGATATTGCGCTTGGGCTGTAGGAGCCCATCAGGAGTCTGTACACACCCCCAGTGAGCGCCATCAACAATAAATAAATATGGATGGCTTGAGCTGCACGCCGTAGTGGGTACTGGAATGTACCATCATATACATTGCATTGCATTCATGCATTTGTTTATTATTTGTTGTTTGTGGTTTTTCTTGAGATATCTATCTGCTGTTATGGTATTATCTGACCACTCCTAAAGAGGATAACTTTCAGACAGTGGTAACAATGACACTGTATTATGCGTTTGGTCAGGTAACAATGACTGACCAGGAATAACACCGTGCGGTTAGGTAACAATGGCTGACCATGAACGAAAAATAGGCCCGAGGGGCGAGGTTCTGTGTATAACGGCACTAATTGTTTGAGATTATTTTTGCAACTTTTGAAAAGATCATTTTCAAAAGAGGTTTAAAATGAGCCAAGATGTTTCCAAAGATTTCACAGTTTCACTGATTTCTAAAGGAGTTTTACACTATTTCTATACAACATGATGATCTGTTATACGTGTTTTCTTGTTGCTCAGTTATTATTTACTTTTATTACTCAGTGAGTTGGAGTACTCACTTTACTCCCTGCACCTCGCGTGCAGTTGCAGATATTGTTCACCCGGTAGCAGGTTATTAGCTGATTGAAGGTATTACTATTGAAGCTGAGCAAGGTGAATGCCAGCATTCGCGGCACCGGATGTTGTCTTTAGAATTTTGGGTTTTATTTCTTGTATATTATTAGCCCTGTAGTTGTGTCCAGGTTTTCCTTAGACGCTCGTGACTTGTGACACCCCGGTCGGGTTGTGTTGGGTTGTAAATACTGGTTATTATTGTTGTTAATCTGTATTTATCTATTCATTTATGTTTAATAGTTGTTAAAGAGACGATTCGGGTTAGTTGGCTGGCCTTATCTTCATGAGAGGCGCCATCACGTCCGGGTTTGAAAATTGGGTCGTGAAACCACTGGAGTTCGCTTCTCATTTTTGTCAACACCTGTTAAGGGCTCATTGGTTAACCAATTGCTTTAGCATTGCTCATGACGAATTTTTGGATCAATTCCTTTGTATACTTGATCTAACATATGAATGTTCCCATCTCAGATTGTTGAATTTGCAGTCAAAGGAAAAATGTGAGTTCTCCAATCATACTCATTTCGAACTCACTTTGTACGAGATTAAAAAATTCCTTGCACAGGAGAGAGTTTGAGATTTCAAAAATAATATCATCAACATAGACTTGGATAATGAAATTGGCTTCAGAGGATCTTTTGATAAATAATGTAGTATCTACTTTACCTTTTGTGAATCCATGATCCGTTAGGAATGAGCTAAGCCTTTGATGTAAAAAAGGAATCCATGTTAAATTTTATTAATTTTGGCCAAAATCATGATTTAGAGCTGAAATGCAACATATGGACTTATCTCCAAGAAGTGCAAGAAGTCCAAGAAGCTCAAAATTGATTTCAAAAAGCCAAGATTCTTTCCTTTTTAAAATAGGATTTATTTTATTCCTTTTAGAATAAGAATTTTTCTTTTAGTAGGATTCTAGTTTCTTTTCCTTGTAGAATAGGGATTTTACTTTTCTTGGCTTTAGTTATTTTATTTCGTTATTAGAATATGAATTGTAGTCATAAAAGAAGAGACCTAAGCCTATATAAAGGATTCTCTTGCTTTGTAGAAAAAAGAATTCACGTTTTTTAGGCTTTCCGTAGTTTTACAATATAGTGTTTTTCTCTATTTTCTCTTCTTTAACCTTGTTTTTGGTTCCAAGCAAGGTTGTGATAGTCTTTATCTTGTTTTTAATTATATGTGGTATTTCTTTATCACGTTAATTAATTCCAATTGATGAATTTAGGAACTTTTTTAGTTCTTGATCTTTCAAGAATACGTTCTTGATCTAAATTCGTGCTTTTGATATTAAAGATTCATAACTTTCATTGAACTGGTACAACATCAGTATTTACTTGTTTTGAACAAGTAAATAGTCTTTCTTATAGTTTAGATCATCATTTTTCACTTCATTTTAGAATAATCATAATCTGAGTCCTAAAACTTGAGATACGTTGTTTCATAAAATCAGCCCATAAACCATGTTTTCATTTTAAGATCTTGGTCCTGGTTGGTTGGTTCTTTGTTAACTCAAAGAATCAAATCAGCCTCTCATACGAGGGTCAAGAAGCTTGTTTTAGTCCATACAAGGCTTTATTCAATGGGCTACATAGTAAAGGTTTCATCATAGTGTGAGTAGCCTTGGGCCACCTATCTAGCTTTGTTCATGATTACCTTTCCATCCTCATTCAACTATTTTCTGAACACCCATTTTGTTCCAATGATTATAGCATTTGTTGGCTTTGTCACTAATTCTCATACTTGATTTTAATTCAATTGATCAAGTTCATCCTGCATAGCTTGTAACCAACTTGAATCCTTTGAAGCTTCATCAACTTTCTTTGGTTGGATCTGAGAAATAAGTGCAATGTTTGCCTTTTTCTTGGTGCTCCCCTGGATTTCATTCCTTCGTTTGGATCTCTTATGATAATCTTTTGTGGATAATCTAGTTCACTTATCCATTCATTTGGCCGCGTTTCAACTACTGAAATAGTCGACTCCTTTTGTGATTTAGTATGATTACTAACAGGTTCACTAGTCGACTCTGTGAATTTGTTTGTACTATCAGTTGACTTCTATGAATTGTTTGTCTATGATGCTTTTTGACTGATATCTTCATCACCTTTCCATAGTTCATATGGAGCATTCTTTAGAATAGGTCTTATGAGACATCTGTTAAGGATGTGACATGTTGTGCTGACCGTTTCTGCCCAAAAATGATTTGGCAATAAATGTTCTAATATCATTGTTCTGGTCATATCTTGCAGAGTTCTATTCTTGCGTTCAACTAATCTATTCTGTTGAGGTGAGTAAATCCATGATGATAGTATAATTCTTCAAAAGTTCTTCTTTCAAATTCACCTCCATGGTCGCTTCGTATGGTTGAGATGAGATACCCCTTTTCTATTTCAATTCTTTTGCAGAAAATCTCAAAAAAAAAATCAAGACTTCATCTTTATGAGATAAGAAAATCACCCATGAAAAACTTGAGTAATCATCACCAATAATAAAAGCATAACATTTACCTCAGTGGTGGCAGTTTTAATAGGTCCAAATAAACTCATGTGAAGTAATTGTAGGGGCTTGGTTGTGGACACAATGTCTTTGGCTTTGAAAGAGTTTCTGATTTGTTTGCCAAGTTGGCATGCATCACATGCACGATTTCTAGAGAAATTGAGTTTGGAAGGCCAATGACTAGGTCATGTTTGGAGAGTTTTTAAATCAAATACATGCTTGCATGGCCATGTTTTTTGTGCCATAGCCATGGATCATCATATATGGATCCTTAACAAATATGACCATCTAGGTTTTCAATGTTGTCTTGAATGTAAATATTTCCATAACGTTTTTCTAGAAAAATAATTTTACTTGTCTTACCTTCAATGTCACAGCCTGTTTTCTTGAATATGACTTCATATCTAGAATCACATAGTTGAGTTATGCTCAAGAGATTGTAGTTGAGTCTGTTTACAAGGTACGTTTCTGTAATGACACAGTTATTATTGAATTGAACTGTGCTGGTACTGATAATCTTTCCTTTTGAATCATCACCAAATCTAACATTCCCTCCATTTATTTTTGTGGCCTCTTTGAACAGATTTTTGTCACCCGCTTTACGACTCTTTTTGGGGTGTTCCTGCAAAATAGAATTATTACCTTCGTTTAGGTACCCAAGCTTGCTTTGGTCCTTGTTGGTTAGTTCTACTAGGATCGGGATTATGTTTAGGTTTTCAACTCCATCCTGAAATTTTATATTTACGAAAATATAAAAGGAATATTTATGCTCAGCCTTATTACAGTAATGACACACAGGAGTGGATCCAGTTTTTGATCTACCACTAGTGTTATTACTTATGGATCAAGTTCTAACAATCCTTTTTCCAGTTTACTTGTAAGTCACTTGGTTAGACTTGACAGAGCTATGTCCGGTGAATTTACTTATGCCATTAAGTGGCAATTCCTGAACCTCTTATTGAAGAACATCTCTTTCGATTTCACAAACTTCAAGTTTGAGCTCCCAGTCTTTTTTTCCATATTGAGTCTCTTTAATTCATTTAGTATTTTTTGAGACTCTTTTAGGGTAAGATTATATCCTGCAATTCATTACATCTATCACAGTTATAAGGTCTTACATCACTTGTTTCACCTCGTGCCATAAAGCAATTTTCAGTTTCTTCTTTGTTGTCATTGTTTGATACATCTTCATCAGTCCTGCAACCGGAGTATTTGTTCATATTATTTTCCAGAATAGTCATAAAAGATGTATTTTCTATTTCTTCATGTTCTGAGTTATCTTCATCGCTCCATCTCCCTTAGTATTTATTTTTATTGAACACTCTAGAGACTTTTCTTTTGAGATTCGGGCATTCATCTTGAGCATGGTCATACCTTCCACATTCAATGCATTTTCCATCATTTTTGTCTTGTTCATTATATTGTCTAGTTCTTCTGGATGGCATTCTTCCCCTTGTTGTGTTTATGTATCTTCTCATCAATACATTCATATTTCTCGAAACCATGGAAATTTCTTCTTTAGGATCCTCTACGTCATCATCATTATCGTTCTTAGAGCCTTAAATTGTGGTTTTGAAGAAATTGTTTTCTTCTTCTCTTCCTGACGCATTTTCTTGATTACGTATTTTCTCAAAAGATATAAAATCTCCACGCAGTTCATCATATGATAGTTTGTATAAATCATAAGATTCAAGTGCAACTACTTTTTTTACCATGTAATAGGCAAACTTCTTAGGATTTTTCAAACCTGCTCAGAACTTGAGTATGGTCTACCAAAAGCTTTCAGATCGCCAATGATTTTGCTGAATCGTGCAAATATTTCTTCAATAGATTCAACTTCTTTCATTTGGAAGAGTTCTTTCATTTTGTTCTTTCATAGGTAACTTCCAGTTTGTCTCACTTTTTCTACCACAACCTGAAATTTCTCACATTTTTCTCCATTTATAGCATTATAGAGAAAATTTCATGCCTTAGCATTAACTTGAATAACAACCATTTGTTCGTCAGAGTAGTCATCTATATCTTCAGGATTAGTGGATGATTGTCCTGAACTTTCTTGTCAGACTTCAAAGGTAGAAGTTGATAGTTTTTCTTTTTGATAACACGACATACTTTGACATCATAGGAATTTGCATATATTTCCATGTGCACTTCCCAATGAGAGAAGTGTTATCCATTGAAATATAATGGCCTTACTTTAGGTGTCCTTTCTAGAAAGAGTACTCCAATAGTTACTTAGTTTGACATGATCTTTTCTCACTTGTTGTTAATCAATAAGTAAATATGTGAGACTTGCTCTGGTACCAATTCGAGTTCAAAAAAGGGGGGTGAATTTTCGATTTTCTTTTTATATCCTAAGTAGTTGACTAGTTTATCAAATAGTCGACTAAAGTAAAGGCAGAATAAAACTAAAGATAGAAGTAAAGTGCAAGAACTAAATACACCTAGAATTTTTATACTGGTTTGGTTTCAATGTGAATCCCACTCCGGTCCTCTTGGGTTGCAAGGGTGTTATCTCTTCAAAACTCCTTGAATAACTTCGTACAATTATCTTGATGTTATCTCGGAACACCAACTCACTCTTGGTTCTAAGTTCACTCATAATAATTGTGATACAATGCCTCACCAAGGTTTTTCTCTCTACTGATTACACAGTAAACTACACTTAGAATACAATGCTTGTTTAGAGTAGAACAAAGAGCATGATGTTGGTTTGAACGAAGTATATCATTCTTCCTTGACAATCTACAATATATACTTGAACTTTGGCAGATCGTTGAGAAATTTGCGATCCCAAGGGAATTGATCTTTGGAGTTGATTCTACTTTGATTCATTCCAAGAACAAGTGCAGAGGTTCCTTAGTTGGTTCATGATTTGCCAGTCTTTCCTTCTTGAAAGAGAATCTCCTTGTGTAATTGTCCTTATATTGTTCCTTCATCTAAGGGATTGATATCTTTCCTTTGCGACGCATATCTTAAGTAATCTGAGCAGGAACAATTTCAGCAGTCTAGATCTCCTCAAATCTTGGTCCTTCCTTTTTTATACTATGTCATCCTGGTTATCGTATCTTTTACAAATATCTTTATTCTTGGGCCTTACTTTCTTGTTTCTATTAACAGATCTTTTCATTCTTCCTTTCTTGTCTTCTTTCGTACATCGTTAACAGACTTTCTCGCATCCTTCTTTGTGTTTTGAATGATCCTGCAAACAATAATATGTTATTTTTCATCATTGAAATCTTAATCTAACAATGTGGTGGTCTTGGGACATAATATTGATGATATTAGAGTCATTCTCTTGTGTATGTCATGCACCTTACATGATTTGTTGTATTGCTTCCAATGAGTTATTCGATGTCATTGATAATACTTGTTGACTTGGATTGTAATAGTAAACTCGCGCAAGCATACACCGTAGCATGTCATTTACACTGGTTTAGGAGTATGAAACTTGACATTCATTGATAATGCATATGTATTCTAGTACTACCCGCTTCTATTATGATATTGAGCCTGTGATCACACCGGGCGAATTGTGAAGTTGAGCATCTGACCATGCCGGGCGGATTGTGATATTGAGCATGTGACCATGCCGGGAGAATTGTTATTGTGAACTTGTGACCATGCCGGGCGGATTGAGATATTTTCATATGAGTTGTCCGTTCAGTTATGATTAATAATGTGTGCACAAGGTGTCGTGAGAGTATGACTTGTTTTTATGAGACGAGGTATCTCGGAGAACTTTTATGGTGAAACTTGTGCTAGTACGGTTTGATTATTTGGTTGTCATTTGTTTCTCCTTAATTGGTTCCACTGGTAATTTAACGATGTTGAGATTACTTCACTGTTTATATCACATGTTTAATCCTTGTCTCCAATTACTAATTCTTGCTTTTATTAGTTATATACTTATATGTTGCACATGTTTTATATCTAGTAGGTGTCTTGACTTGTACCTCGTCACCATTCCCAGAGGTTAGTCTTGATACTCACTGGGTACCGACCATGGTGTACTCATATTATACTTTTGCATATTTTTGTGCAGATCTAGGTGTTGGAGATATCGGACTCAGGTGGAGTTACCTTCTTGATCGCGAGGATTCAAGGTAGAGCTGTTTGGTCATCACAATCCCTTGGAGTCCTTTTCCTTTTGATTTTTTACAGTTAACTCTTTATCCAAACAATATTATATTTTGTTTTAAGATATTTCTATAAAGCCAACTAGAGTTTGTGACTCAGTATTACATAGTCTTGCGAAATTATTGTGATTATCACCGCGTATGCTGGTTTCACCTTTGTTTCGGAGTTTATATTAAAATCTGTTTTAAAATATCATGTTAAACAGATTTAACTGTTGTAAGTAATTGACTTACCTATTCTTAGAGATTAGGTGCCATCACGAGTCCTGATGAGAGATTTTTGGTCATGACATGTTCGCAATTACAGGAGTTCACAATTGTGACATATGCAGCTCGGTAAAAGAGGAAAAAATCGGGACTTAGCTCATTTTACACCATTTCTCAACCCTTAACATTCTAGAGGAAATGTTCAAAGATTTCTTCTTTCCAAAATCATTGGAATGTAACTCTAATCCACTTTCTTTCAAATTCCCATTTCTTTTCATGAGATATCAACATCAAATTTAGAATTTTCATGGTAGAAATTAAAAAATTTAATAGAAATTGGAGATTTTGTAAAATAGACATTTAGACTTCAAATTGAGTTAGGATTTCAAAATAAGTCGCACAACTGGGCTCCGGGACAAATGGGTAATCGGATTTTGGTCCGAATCTCAGAGTTTCAACCAAGCGAGCCTGGGTTTGACTTTTGTTGATTTTTTCAAAAATGATCAAAATTGAACCTTTTCATTAATGGATAGTTTCTAAATCTTTTTTGAATCATTTGATTGATAATTTTTAGATATGATTGGTTTGGAGACTTGTTCAAAATGTGAGGCTGTGATTGATTGATTGCTTTGTTTGTGGAGTGAGGAAAGTGTGGTTTCTAACCTTGACTAGAGGGAATTAAGAGTGGTTGAATTATCTGTTATGTGAATTATGTGGGAAAATAGCATATATTCGAGATGACGAGAGTATATGCGCCGTCATGGGATTTAGCATGCGGGAATGGGATGTTATTTTCATGTCTTCATTTATTCCATGTTACTTCTTCTTAAATGTTTTAGCTGATATATGTTTTTACTTGGCATCTATGATATACTTGTTACTTGTTATTTAATTGTTACTTGCCTTTATTTATTTATTTTTCACACGATTTCTACTTAGTTGCTACCTAATTATATTTGTCTTAAATATATGTTTTAATTGTCACATGTTTTACCTGCTTTTATGCTTTTTATATTATATGACGAACTCTATTATATTATTTCGCTTATATGAGCCGTGTAATTATTTTGTACTGATGAATTGGTAAAGTTTGATATTCCGAGATGGTGGATATTCTCCATTTATTCTGTGGTTCTTTATTGTTCAGTACATTCAATTTCTTTGTGTTGATATTTGTAAATATTATTATTGAATTAGTTATGTTAATGATTTGAAATTTGCTTGGGGATTAGTTTACACACTGCAACGGTGTTGAATGGTATTGAAATGATATGAAAGAATAAGGACAGATTATGATATGAACAAATGATAATATGGTGAGATCAGGTTGCGTGCCGCAGCGGAGATGATATGTTGTAATTATTTGTGATTGTTGAGTTATCCTCGATATTATGATATGAGACTTGAAACTTTATTATTCTGGGGCTCTCTGGTAGTTGACCTTCGGTCTATTTAGATAATTTTAATGCTTTATTATTATTATTATTATTATTATTATTATTATTATTATTATTATTATTATTATTATTATTATTATTATTATTATTATTATTATTATTATTATTATTATTATTATTATTATTATTATTATTATTATTATTATTATTATTATTATTATTATTATTATTATTATTATTATTATTATTATTATTATTATTATTATTATTATTATTATTATTATTATTATTATTATTATTATTATTATTATTATTATTATTATTATTATTATTATTATTATTATTATTATTATTATTATTATTATTATTATTATTATTATTATTATTATTATTATTATTATTATTATTATTATTATTATTATTATTATTATTATTATTATTATTATTATTATTATTATTATTATTATTATTATTATTATTATTATTATTATTATTATTATTATTATTATTATTATTATTATTATTATTATTATTATTATTATTATTATTATTATTATTATTATTATTATTATTATTATTATTATTATTATTATTATTATTATTATTATTATTATTATTATTATTATTATTATTATTATTATTATTATTATTATTATTATTATTATTATTATTATTATTATTATTATTATTATTATTATTATTATTATTATTATTATTATTATTATTATTATTATTATTATTATTATTATTATTATTATTATTATTATTATTATTATTATTATTATTATTATTATTATTATTATTATTATTATTATTATTATTATTATTATTATTATTATTATTATTATTATTATTATTATTATTATTATTATTATTATTATTATTATTATTATTATTATTATTATTATTATTATTATTATTATTATTATTATTATTATTATTATTATTATTATTATTATTATTATTATTATTATTATTATTATTATTATTATTATTATTATTATTATTATTATTATTATTATTATTATTATTATTATTATTATTATTATTATTATTATTATTATTATTATTATTATTATTATTATTATTATTATTATTATTATTATTATTATTATTATTATTATTATTATTATTATTATTATTATTATTATTATTATTATTATTATTATTATTATTATTATTATTATTATTATTATTATTATTATTATTATTATTATTATTATTATTATTATTATTATTATTATTATTATTATTATTATTATTATTATTATTATTATTATTATTATTATTATTATTATTATTATTATTATTATTATTATTATTATTATTATTATTATTATTATTATTATTATTATTATTATTATTATTATTATTATTATTATTATTATTATTATTATTATTATTATTATTATTATTATTATTATTATTATTATTATTATTATTATTATTATTATTATTATTATTATTATTATTATTATTATTATTATTATTATTATTATTATTATTATTATTATTATTATTATTATTATTATTATTATTATTATTATTATTATTATTATTATTATTATTATTATTATTATTATTATTATTATTATTATTATTATTATTATTATTATTATTATTATTATTATTATTATTATTATTATTATTATTATTATTATTATTATTATTATTATTATTATTATTATTATTATTATTATTATTATTATTATTATTATTATTATTATTATTATTATTATTATTATTATTATTATTATTATTATTATTATTATTATTATTATTATTATTATTATTATTATTATTATTATTATTATTATTATTATTATTATTATTATTATTATTATTATTATTATTATTATTATTATTATTATTATTATTATTATTATTATTATTATTATTATTATTATTATTATTATTATTATTATTATTATTATTATTATTATTATTATTATTATTATTATTATTATTATTATTATTATTATTATTATTATTATTATTATTATTATTATTATTATTATTATTATTATTATTATTATTATTATTATTATTATTATTATTATTATTATTATTATTATTATTATTTTTTCGTACAGGATATTTGTAAGTGACTTGTCATAGTCTCGTCATTACTTCGTCGAGGTTAGGCCAGGTACATACATAGTACATGGAGTCCTTTGTACTTATGCTACACTTCTGCACTTACAGATACCGGTGTTGGTCACAATGGCGCGTAGCGAGACTGCTAAGATTCAGCTACTTTTGGAGATTTGAGGTATAGTTGCACGTGATGCGGAGCTCAGAAGTTCCCTTTCCATTCTATATTTATTGTTTATTTAGTTTCAAATATTTTTTCAGACCTTATTTGTAGTAATCTAGATGCTCATGTATTTGTGACTCCAGATTCTGGGATATGTTTAGATTTCATCATTCGGTACTTTATTAATCTATTTTAGATGACTACAATTTATTATTATTATTTATGTTATAATTTTGAATTATTGACACATGTTAAGTAATTTAGCTAACGTTGGCTTGCCTGGCAAGTGAAATGTTAGGAGCCATCACGATCCCGTGGGTGGGATTCCGGGTCATGACAGTCTGTCATCATAAAAAAAGGAGAACTTATTGACTTGAGCATTATAGGTTTGATGATTTAATAAAGGAACACATGCATGAACCGGGTTCATAGATACTATAAACAGGTCATAGTTGGAAACAAGCAAAAGGCACACACGTGCAAGGGTATAAGTGATTTATTTCGGATAAATCCTGAACATAAAGGTTTCATTTACGATAAGGAGCATGACTCTTTACTTGCAGAGAACCCAATCAAAGACAAGGGAAAGAGTTAGAGGTTAGAATCTAACTCGAACTCTTCAACCAAAGAAGAGTCAAGCAAAAGACTTCTTGTTACTCTTCATTTACTGACTCTATATATATGAATATTATTTGTTACAGGCACGCACACATACTGAAGCAAAGTAAGAATTGATAGCATAATTGCAAGGTATTTTGTGAAGCTTTTCATGTGAGATTCTAGAGTGCGATCTTGAGTTTATACGAACAAAATTGAAGAACCAGTTACGCAAAAGATTTTTTATATGTCTTTCTTTACTTCTAATTTGAAGTGTAGTAGGTGTTTTAGGTTGTACCTTTCAATTTTTTTTAGAAGCAATTGTAATAGGTATTTGAGTTTTTACATTCAAGTGAGAGTTAAATTGAAGTAGTCGCAGCACCCTCCGATTTGTTGCCATAAGGGTTAGAGTTTAATCTTCATGTTTAGAAGAGCTTATAGACTTTGTTTTGGCTCAGCGTTTTGGGAATTATTTGGAAAAAAAAAAAATTCTACTAGGAAGTAGGTCATGACTTTGATACCATTTTGAGCTAGGTATTTTCCAGGTAAAATTATTGACTTTTTTACTTTCTGCATTACTTTATTCTACAAGTGTAGTCTAAGGAACACATCATAGAACTAGGTCCATCGATAATCTGGTGCACACAAATTGTGTAGCACGCAAATCATCCCTTCCTATATGGTATTAAAGTATAAAACATCAAACTCTAATTGAATTTGAGAAAGAAAAAGAGATGTTCATGGAATCACAAAAAAAAAAAAAAAAAAAA